>WAAG01036967.1:15783-64441 GCA_013390105.1 Tichodroma muraria | reverse complement strand
TCCTAATGTCCAGCCTAAACATCGAGCTTAAGACTGTGTCTTTTTGTCCCATTGATAGTTTCCTGGAAGCCAGAACTGAGCCTGAAGTTTCTCCTCCATATATGTAATACTGCTTTGTATTTTTAGCTTGAAAAAATCCTTTGTTTGGAAAAAAAACCCTTTTTTCTTTTTTTTCTCCCTTTGTGTTTGTAAAGAGATGCTCTGTCACAGTATCTGTGCGCTCGGTGTGGTTTTCTTTGACTTCAGTGGGGTTTGAATCCTGTGCATTTCCAACTTTGCCTAGCCTGTCATAATCAGTGAGGGGTGCTACTCTGAAGCCTCCTCCTAGGTGTCTCTTATTCAGATGGATTAATTATGAAAGGCTTCATGAAAGGAAGTCCTTGTAGGAAAGAGATCTGAAGGGAAGAAGAGAATCTTGAAAATGAAGGGAAAGAGGTGCTCTTTGATCATTTTGATAGTAACATTTGTCATGCCTTGAAAATGACAATTTCATTCAACCACGATGAAATGTTGAAGTGTTCCAAATAGCATGGCCCCTACTTTTCCTTCTCATCCAAAAATGTGTATACATGCACATCCACACTAACACTCTTCCCTTTGCTTCAACAGCATCATGGAGAAATTACTGCTGGTGATTAAACACAATGCCTGACCAAAGCTGAAAGACAAAACCTGATGCTACTTGCATGGTTTTCAGAGACACCCCTTACCTACATGAGGGAGACATGGTTAAGTTGTTGGGATTTTGCACTCTCTCATATGACTGACTCTCAGCAATCTCTGAGAATTGCTAAATACTTGGTATATTACTGGGTAACACACTATTAATTGTACTGCTTGACAGATGTGGAATGAGGTTTCACATGTGACAGTCTCATTTCTGTTAAGTGAGAGGATAGGATTGGCTTCAGAAAGAAAGGTGGTCTCTGGTTCAAGGACTGATCAGGAAGCTGAAGCTTTCTCTGTGCTTTGGTTTACCTTCTGTAAATAAAGAGAATTTTCTCCTTTTATTGTCAATGAGGAAATGATTCCGCAGCGTATTTTCAGTACCTACCTCAATGCAAGCGTGAGCGTCGCAGAAATACAAATTCAACTAGCAACAATTAGCTGCAGAACGTATCCAAAACCCGTTGAAGTCCATGAAAATACTCCCACTGACCTTACCAGGGAGTGGCTTGCTGTGCTTTTAACATCTTTAGCTGGAACTTTACACTGATATTTTCATCCGGGTCCTGCCATTGGCACAGGTGACTTTAACCGGTTGTTGCGGCTGGGTGTAAAAACTCATTGTTATGATATTTTTTTTTTTTTTTTAATTTTTTTANTCCCCTTCCTGGGCAGGATTTATGTGGGCATCATTCCTGTGATACCCTGGGAATGGCAGACGTTGGGACCATCTGCTCCCCCGAGCGCAGCTGCGCGGTGATTGAAGACGACGGCCTCCACGCAGCTTTTACAGTGGCTCACGAAATTGGTATGCAGTGCCTTTTCTGTTCCCCTGCCAAGCCAAACACACGCAACAGCTGCATTAGGAACCAAAATACCCCGCAATTAATTCCAGATTTCCCCCAGCCCAGAGCCCCGCCTGGGGATTAGGGCTGTGTACATATGCACTTCGGGGTTAACTAATAAGGGATCAGAAGGCAGGGGAAGGCGCACAGTAGGTGTTTCCTCCCTGACAGTGGCCTTCCTAAGCAGCAGTTGAACTGAAAATTCAAAGGCTGCTGCTACTGCTCAGAGATGTCAATGCATGGCCTTCCTGAGAAGGCTTTTGGCCCATCTGCTGTGATTTGCATGCACTTGTTTATTGGAAAATAAGTCGCATTTTTCCGCTTGTTGCATGCGCTACTGTTAGGAAGCCTTCTTTCCTTGTACTGCCTGCAGAGAAAAGCTTTTGTGGCAAAACCCCAACATGATTGCGGTATCTTTGTCATTTGACA
The DNA here is from genome assembly GCA_013390105.1 of Tichodroma muraria. NCBI lineage: Eukaryota > Metazoa > Chordata > Aves > Passeriformes > Sittidae > Tichodroma > Tichodroma muraria. Next base: position 62,501 of record WAAG01036967.1, on the reverse strand, counting down.
GAAATTCCACCTTTATGAATCCTGTAATAAGTGAAATAGTATTTAGGTGATAAAGGTTTGGTCACAAAACCTGTCCAGCTTTGTTTCAGTTTCGACCTCGGTGGACGGCAATTAAATTAGGAGCCTTGCATGTACCCTTCAGAAGGTTCTAAGATAGAATTAGTGATGGAAAAAGGTTTGTGTTGTGGGATATTACTTCTGCCATGATATATCCCTTCAGAGAGACTGCTGCCATCTTGATCATGTTTAATTTACTGATGTTTTGTGAGTTGTGTTCACTGGAAATGCATTTGGTATGAGGGCTGTTCACTTTGGGGAGTGAGCAGCAATTTGAAAGTGGAGAATGTTCTTTTTTTCTTTTTTTAAAAAAAATATTCTTGGAAGGAAATAACAAGGAAAGGAGAACTTTCACAGAGAGCCAGCTGCTGAATTGCCTTGTACCTCGTGCCAAACCAAAGCAAAGCTTGCTTTGGGAGTATCATTTCAGTGGTTCCATTTTCAAGGAGCTTGCAGGTAGAGCCTGAGATCTGAGTGCCTTACACATATGGCTGAGGAAACAGAGGTCACCAAGGATGCAAAATGACCTGACTCTTCAGTGACAAGTGATCCTAACCTGCTCCTCTTACAGCTCTGCAGGGGAATTACATCAGTAGTGGCTGGAGAAGGGATCTGGCGTTGCATGAAAACATGCAATACTGTGGCAGGATGAGTCCCCAAAGCAGAAATTTTATTTTAGTAAGCAATAATGTTACAACAAAAGGAAAAGTCCTCTGGAATCACTAATTCAGTTCATTCAGAGAGAAATGAATCTGCACAGCGGTGCAGAAAGATTTACATGGGATGTGGATGTGGGTGCTGTGCATGAGCCATCACAAACCTGGGATGTGTTAAATGGCAAACTTAGCCTGTCATTCAGAGCCAGGGTGCTGGGGGCACTGCCTGTGTCCCTTGCACCCAGAAGTGATGTCTCTGCTGAGGCTCAGTGGGTAGGGTTGGGTGAGGAGCCCTCTGCTTGATGGATCTGGTGCATGAAGAGGAGAGCAATGTCTTTTCTGCCATTTTATCAGCAATAAATGCATTTTTAGGCAGGTTAAAAATGAAAGAACAATGATCAGTAGAGATAGAGATGAGCAGCAAACGTTCACATTGTTACCTTGAACTCCACACAGAGAAAATATAAGCAAAAGTGAATTATTTTTAGTGATCTGGAAGCACATTTTGGAGAAAGGCCATTTTCATACCTAGGCATTTAAAGGAATCTCTAAAAACTATAATTTTCAATGTAAAAAAGACATGAATTGAAATGAATAAATAAGAACCCTAATGGACATAAAACCTCTAGTTTGAGGCTGTTTAAAATAACATCCTCTTTTTTTTCCTCCTCACCAGAAGTTTTTAAGGAAGGAGGGGTGTTAAGTCACAGAATGATCTTTGTGTGTGTGGCCTGAAGTGGGAGAAGCTGAGAAGAAAACACAGCTAAAATTGCTTGGGTACTTAAATTAAATCAAAGGTCAAAAAAGGATGAAAAATGAAAGTGTGGCGTGGATACCCTTTAGTTAAGCACTTTGGGGGAGAACCTTGCTTTATTTTTTTTGGAGACCAGATTTCTTCCTACAATCCAGAAATCTCCAGGTTCCCCCTGTCCTGTGGGCAGGGTGTAGCTTTGATTTTACAGTGGCTCAGTTGCTCAGTCGGAGGGGATGCTCTGGGCCCGAGCTGTTCTTTTCTGTCAGTTGGGAGGTCAGGGTGAGCCACTGAGCGAGGCAGAGTCGCTCTCAGCGGTTTTTGTGCGTGGGGAGCAGATGCAGCATCTTTACCAGGGACTTGATCCCCAGAGTGTCCTCACTGCGACTTCCAGGGGATCTGAACGCTCTTGCTTCCCCCCTGAAGGCTCCAAGAGCATTTTCCAGGCTCAGGTTCTTTCTCTGGAAGGCAACCAAGGTAAATTGAACTGCAGCTCAACCCGACAGGAGGATGCACAGCCCGGGGGCTCAGGTTGGATTGGTGCACAGGAAGCCAAAAAGCAGCTTTGCTGCAGAGCAGACCTGCTGCTTCTGTTGCCAGGGTTTCTGCCACATCGCGTGTGAGATGTTTGTTTTATTTCTTTCAGATAAAATAGATGGATTTTCACCAGTGGTTTTCGAGGGGGAGAGAATGAGCGATGAGCAGCAACAGGCAAAACCTCCACAGTCATGTAAAGGAAAGCACAGGAAGGAATAGATGCGACCAAATTCTTGATACAACTGATTAGCTGTCAATAAGAGGTGGAGATCTTTGTAAAAAGTTTGATAAGGTAGGACCTTAGGGAGTCTTGTCCTACTTGTATGTAGGAAAATCAGTAGTACCTTGTCTCCAGTGTCAAGTGGAAAAAGAAGAGGGTAATGTAACAAAAAAACCCAGAAAGAAACCTTGTAACTTTGAGTGTGATAATCCAGTTTCTGCTCAGAATACAGGGGAGCGGTGCTAATACCTTAAATGTTATTTTGAAATCACAGCCTGCCAAGACATCCAGCCACCAACAGTAAATCCGTATCTGGTTATGACGTGCTGCTGTCAGTTGGGACAGCAGTAGCTTCATTTTCACAAAAATAACCCCCTGGATCCTTGCCTAAATCATCAGTTCCCCACCATGTTGTGGCATATGGATGCCTTTTTTTACTTCTAGCAGCTCCTTCCACTGCACCTCCACAGCTCTGCAGAGCTGTCTGAGCTTGGGCACAGGATGTAGGCATTCTCCAAGCCTTTGTTATCAGCAGCCAATTGTCTGCAAAAAATGATGTTTCCTTGCTTCCTGCACTTCCCTGCCTCTTGGGGACCTGTGGAGGAGAGCATTAATAAACCTGAGATTGCTCATAATCTCAATGGTTCTTTGATGTTTTGCATAGAGTAGCACTATATTGCTTCTCCATGTATCCCTTAGTAAAATGACCGTAGTTTGTCATCTACAAGAGCAAAATGGGAAGAGTTCAAGGGGATCTAAGTGGAGCTACTGCTTGTTTTATCAATAGGAAATTTCCCCAAATCACAAAGGGAATCCCAGGGAAAGCCAGGAATTAAACTTGAGTTTTGATCTAGAGTCTCTTGAGTTTTGATCTGGTCCTTAAATACAAAAGCATCCTTCCTTCAGCCTTCAAGCAGGCAAAGCTCCAGTTCAGCTCAGTGGGAGTTAATGGGTCTAACAGCTTAAATTATATCTATCTTTGTTCTTTCCATCAATCCCGAGAAACTTACTTTTTAAAAAAAGAGGCAATACAGCCTTTTTTCTCAGTGATAATGTTCATTTGACCTTTTGCAATGTTCCTACTCCTCTGTTACACAAACACTCTGGCATGCAGTTACTCCTTCTGTCCTCCTGAGTAATATGGTTTACTGATGTTCTTTCCAAGTATGTTATTTTTAGGCTATAGCTTTAGCATTGCTACGTGGAGCTAATTAAACCTTTGTTCATTAATTTCCTTTTATCTTTCACACGTGACTTCTGGGGAGGGAAGGCCGAAGGGCGGGATAAAAGCAGCCTTCAAATATGTTAAAAAAATTGCTGCAAAAATTTGCATAATAAATCATTCCCCATGTCCACCTGGGACAGCACAAGGGATAATGGCCTGAAACTGCAGCAGGGGAGATTTGCTTTAAGCATTAGCCAAAATCATCTAAGCAGGACAGTTGAGGGCAGGACTGAAGTGCTTGGGGAGGCTCCGATTCTGGAGGCTCAGAGGAGCCAGCTGGCCAAAGCAGCTGTGGCTCAGGGGATGCTGATCCTGCCCCAGGGCAGAGGGATGCACAGGATGCCTTTTCAAGGTCTCTGCTCAGCATCATTTTCTGTGGTTATGAGGAGTTATCACAACATCCTCCACAGCTGGGCTGTGTAGTGCCTGAAACCAAGGGACTGCACAGAGACTAAAGCTAGAAAAGCATGGAATGGTTTGCATTGGAAGGCCTTAAAAATGATCCGGTTCCACCCCCTGCCATGGGCTAGGACACCTTCCACTATTCCAGGTTGCTTCAAGCTGGCCTTGGACACTTCCAGGGACAGGGCAGCCACAGCTTTTCTAGGTGCCAGGGCCTCACCGCCCCCACAGCCAAGAATATTCTTCACGTATTGAGTTTGGTATCAAATCTTTTCCAGCATGGCATCATTCTGTGGCTTCTGTCACCACTGAGGACAAAAGTGTCACAACACACTTCCTCAGCAAAATGTATTTTTTACAGAAAATGAGAGCATCATTTTCTGTAAAAAAAGCAATTTTAGAAGTGAGGTATTGCTCCTGGCATCTCTATTCGCGTGGTTTGCTGAAATACATCAGAATACCATGAACTCTGAGTGGATCGGAGCTGTTTATTCAGAGCCCGAGCTGTGTTTGAGCTTCAGGCCACTGAGGAAGGAATACCACGTCTGACTCACAGCAAACTCTGATTCTTACTTCTTCAGTAACAAATGAAACTGAGAACAACGTGTGCGATACTTAAAGGAGTCTTTTGATGTCCGTAGAAGAGTCAGAAAATCCTCCCACTCTTTGTTTCACCACATGTGCTCATTCTGTGTACGCTCAAAAGTAACTAAATACAGCAATCTTTTCTTTGCCATGTTCTGCTGAACATGCAGCCCTTTGATTTCTAGGCTGTCAAGATAAAGCAGATAAAGACAAGCTTCAGCCCTGACAGCCACAAATCTCCTGCAGCCTTTCATTTCAAGGGGGATACATTGCCAAGGGCACGGCGTCTCACAGCCACATGAGAAAAACAGTTGGAGGTTGTGAGTCTCATCTTATGTTTCCTTCATGACAGATGAAGTTTAGGCAAATATCCAGGTAATCATAATTAGGCAGATTTGCTTTCTTAAAACAACACAAAAAACAGAGAGTACACTCATCCAAGTCTTCTCTGCTGACATGCATCAGGAAAATTGCTTGGTTCCCCCTCTTTGAACCTTTTTTTCAAAGTCCTATTCTGCTTGCAAAAGCTCTCAAATTAAGCCTTCATGAACGTACCCCTTTTGATTAAGAGAAAAGGTGGGCAGACAAAGCTAAGCCTTCACAAGAGCTGAAGGTGGGGCAGAAAATTAAGCTGATACCTCAAAGAGCAAACATCAGCTGTCTGAAAGGTTACTGGTTAAAAATTTGAATAAAAATTCTTGGCTCGCCCAGCAATATTTTTATTAACTTGCAATGTGATATAAAATATATCGTTGTTCCACCTGCAGCAGACGTGGTGCTTAAAACAAACTGTAAAACTCTGTGTTTTTCCTAATGTTTCACGGCAGTCATTATATCAAAAAACAAGTTACGGACGTGGTTTAGTGGTGGATTTGGCAGTGTTAGGTTTATGGTTGTGCTCCATGGTCTTTTCCAACCTACCTAAGTGACCTCTGATTTTATGATCCTAAAAGAAGTTCAGTGTTCAGCCTGGGCCTCCGGACTGCAGAGTAAAGAGAGGATTTCTTTCCTTCTTGGCAGATAGATAATACCATTTCAATAATACAGTTTTTGTCAGGGGAGACTTCTGGTGCAGCAGAAAATACAATTTTTACGTTCCTGCGCTGTGTACTCCCACAGAGTTCATTCATCTACCGTGAGCTGCTGTGAATTATGTTCTTTCCAAGTTCCTCAGGAACAGGTTGAGTTGAACAGGTGTGAAATAGGTGTCACCATCTCCTGCTTCTTTGTTAAAATGAGTATTTCTCTTCTACATGCCCTATTAATTAGTGCAGCGTGGACCTTCAAGGCCGCATCATTTTAATGATTATTTGTAAAGTCTGTGTGGACACAGTGGTCTCTGATTGCCTGGCCCACACTGCCTGGGCAGGATCTTGCCTGGGAATTGCCTGTCTGACAGGGGTGATGTGTCTGTGATCTCCCACAAGTCTGTTACAACAAGCCAGCTCAGCACAGGTTTGTTTTGTGTAAAGTCTGCAGCACTGGTGGGCGAATGTCTGATTGGGGCTTTTTTTTTTTTTAATGTCTGCTCCTGAGAAGAAGCTGTACTCCAGACTATTGTTTCATTGAGTCTGAAGAACTCTCTTAAGGCAGAAATATTAAAAACTGCCTCTGGGCTGGAGATTTAATAGAGAGAATGATTTTTATTTTTTTTTAATCCTTTTTATTTCTTAAGTGACTGGTAGCAGTCAAAGAAAAGAAAACCGGAAGGAGAGTTCAAGAATCAAAAAAAGAGGAATGGCTGGTTTTATAGCCTATGCAATTTTTTTGTAAGCTTGTGTAATTCAAATCACTTCTGTTTATTAAAAAAACCACCAGCCTTTATTAATTGTTGTTGCTTAGGTCCATCCATGGCTTCAAGAGGATTCCTGAGTGATACTAGCATGAAGTTCTTAAGGAGGAGTCAGATACTCACAGGAGTTAGAAAAACAGCCCATGCCAGAAGAAATGGTTTTATTTTGACAGAGTTCCCACATGTAATCCTTGTTTAGCCAAGGGGAGAGCAGGAGGCTAATGCAGAAGGTCTGGGCTGGGGATTAGCCCCAGGAATCTTGAGCCAGGAGCTTCCTGAACCCTGATCCCATGAGAGCCACTGACTCACGGGGTAACCTGGGGCAAATCTCTTGACCTTCTTTTGCTCCCCAGTTGTCCCAGCTGGAAATTAGGTGAAAGGCATGACCTCACTGGCAAACACTGCAAACCAAGCTGAGCTTCTCTGAGAAAACAAATCACAATGCCTGCAGCATTTTTTAGCCTGCTGTGTCACCTTGCATGTGTCCTGTGGTCAGATGGAGTGCAAGGGCTGCTCTTTGACATGCTGTCCAAGTTCTTGTCCATGAGCAGGGATTGATGGCTTTTTTTCCAGGAGACCCACCTTGGTTTGTGCTTTAGCGCAACCTTGGAGTTGGCTTGCTGTGCATTGTGGATATTCTCTGGTTTCTTGTTTCTAATGCTTGAAATACCAGTGAAAAATGTATATCAGTAGAGTAATTTTGCATGCTGTTCTCTCAGAGAACCTCTGCCAATAGTCTAGAACTGTATATTAAGAAAAACCAGAAATACCCAGACTTCAGGAAGCGTTTGGACAATGCTCTCAGGCACAAGGTGGGATTCTTGGGGCTGTCCTGTGCAGGGCCAGGAACTGGACTTGGATTATCCATGTGGGTTCCTTCCAGCTCAGAGTATTCTGTTATTCTGGTTTGCTTCCCAGTGTCCCTGGGAATAAGAGAAATGCTTCACCACACATCCAGCAGAGCTCTGGTGCACTCCTGTTTTCCCTGCAGGGCTCTTGTATCCTGATCCTTAGAGAGGATGAAAGTTTTAACTGGCTTGTCATGATTTCTCTGGAGTATTCCCACCTTGTATTAGGGGTATACCCCCCATTCCTGCAAGGCGTAGCGATCGTTTTTGGAACCACTGAAGGCCTTATTTCCTGCTGGGCTGTAGCAGGTGTCGGCCTTCAGCTGTGAGGGGAGGGTTTCACTCCATTTGGGTCGTTGGTCTTTTTGGAGTTTGAGATGAATTTACAAGCAGGCCACCTGCTCCTTGGCTACAAGAGGGCAAACCCTGCCTCCCCTCCATTTCCTTCACCGTTTTGTGCATTCCTGCAGCATAACTTAACTGAACACCATCCTGCTGCTAAAATTGTATTATGTCATTTTCACTCAGTGGGAACTGTCAGCACCAGTAAGATGCTTCATTAAGTGGAAAACAGCAGATGATCTACGATCCCATTCTCAGTCAGTCATCATTTTACACAGCTGCTGGGAGCCTTTTCTTCCTCTTCAATAGCCCGGTTTGACGTTCGTACTCGTGCGAAGTGGGGTGGGGCTAAAATTGGCATTGTTTTTGAAGGCCTTCTTTGTAAGGTTTTTATTCCTCGAGTCCGCTTCTGTCCAGAGCTTTCTCCAGAGCTCTGCCTTCATGCAGGGTCGCTTGGAGGATCAACCTTTGCAGTTTGGAAGGGAAGCACCCCACCAGAAAATGCCAGAAACCACCCTAGTGACATGTAATAACATCAGCAGGGTTATGCATGTGAGGGGAGGTGGGGAGAGACTTCTTGAAGTAGGAAGGGAAGTGTCCCTTCCTTAGTTTTTGGATGCAAAAGGATGAAGGGTACCGGTGTTAAACGACTTTGCTGTTCTCACTTCTGTGCTAAAAAGAGTAAAACTTAGCCAGGCAGTATTTAGAGATTACATAGCCCTGTGATATTTTGAATTTTGATTCTTTTTAATGGGATGCAAAACCAGTTTTCAGCGTCATTGGGAGTCTGTCATATGCTTTAATCACTTCTAAGTCTGGTCGGAGTGCCTTAAAAGGCAAAGTTAGGACAGGGAGAAATTTAGGTTGTGGTAAGAATTAGGAATTTCAGCTCCATAAAATCCTTCGAGAGTTGCATTCGCAGTGTTTGTAGGTGAATGTGTTTGTCACCCCAGGACATGTGCATACAAAGTTAACTGGCAAATCAGTATGGAAATACATATATAAAATCCATATATTTAATGCTGTTATTTTCACTAACATCACTGGTGGCTAATTTAGAAGCCCAAATACTGACAATCAGAATTATTTATTTTGGAAGTTATTCACTACTTACTGCTTCTTTCCTTGTCGTGATGGGTTTTTTTTAATTATTTTTGAAACTTTTAAACGTAACAAGGGAGATTCACAAATACTTGGGGAAGCTTCTCCTCCAGAAGGCTGAGGTCTGCCAAGTAAGTGACATAGTTCTTGTCATGCGCTGGAACAATGGCCTGATTGAATATGACAAAGTAGACGCTGCTAATGAGGTGTGTCCTCAGCTCACCCCATTTATCACTGTAAAGCAGAGAAGTTTTGCTGCTCTCTAATTAAAGGTGAATTCTGGAGCCTGACACTTTCCAGGAGATGACCCTGTTTCAGATTCCTCTGTTTTTGCCAAAGTACCTGGGATGAAATGTTCCGTGCTGAACGGTGGCCTGAGAAGCATTTCATTTTATTTATTTACTCTGAAATTCTCCGCAGAGACTGTCCACCCTTTTTCTGAGGAGGGAGGTTAAATTGCAACAGTGTTATGAAGAAATCCTCAGTCTCTCTGCTCAAAGTGAAGAGCTTGAAATTTACCTGCAAGCTTCCTCATATCCAAGGGATATATTCCTATTTGTCTCTATGAAGGAGGAAAAAGAAAGATGTCGTAGGTAGCAGAGAAACTCAAGAGCCGCCCAAGCTGCAGGAGCACTAAGAGGCCTGTGAATATGGGCGCTGTGTTGTTCAATGATGTACTCACATGGGATGTCCTCGGCAGAAGATGAACAGTTCTGAGGAGTGAAGTACAGTTATGCAATAAGGGGGTCTGCCTGGAGAGCAAAACTGCATCTTCCGTGGGGGAAGTGCTGCAGAGTGGTACCGGGGGCTGTGGCAAACTGGAATTCTGCCCTACAGGACTGAAAGCTTCATGTCGCAGAGTTCTGGGCAGTTCTGAAAGGTGCCGTAAAATGCTGAGCGCTCTGAAAAATTGCATCCTCGAGTTGCTGGTGTGCACCCAACTATCATTCATATCCCACGCTGCACCAGTGCTGAGTGCCATGGGGTGTTACTCAGCCAAACTCTTTGGATCAGTGCTCCAGCTTTTTTTATTCACCCAGGGCTGTTTAGTGCCAAGGCAAAGACTTCTAAGACAAATCCTTTGCCACTGAGAAACCCTCCTTGCCTTATTCCACAGCCATTCTGCAGTGAGGTGATTTCTACAATTGTGAGCGGGTTTGGATCAGTAAATACAACGTAAATACAACGTGTTAAGTGTTCAGCCCACTTCAGAGAATTTGCTCTGTAGGTTAGAAGTGGTGCACCCATTATTTGGTTACTATGCCAGAGGGATCTGTCAGTTTGAAATCCTAATCCTAGCGGTGGATTGTTTTGCTCAGCACCAGCATTTGTCTGAAATGGAAGAAAGCTGTTGTCATCTCCTCAGAGCAAGTCTTTTGTATGTAGTGCTGGATCGGATTGAAACTTGACATGCACCTCCTCTCAGATATTCAGGGTCTTGGTGCAGCATAAGAGCAGCATTATCTGGCCTTATATAGGAAGCGCTGCCAAACAAAAATGGCTTTATTTACCTGAAAAAAGAAAAGGCCAAATCTTGCAGGATGTGTCCCTTTCAAGGCATCAGGCTTTTTTTCTGCAGTGGCTTTGATCGTCCTTATTGTTAAAGCAGTCTTGCTTTAGCCCTGCATATCTTACTAATCAACTTCTGGCTTAGGTTAAACATTCTGAGCATTATGTTGAGGCTTCAGCTCTCTGCAGCTTGATTCCCATTCATTCTTCTACCCTTTGTTTAGTTGCATCGTAAATACTTTTATTTTTAGCTGTTTGAAAAGATGTAGCACCTTTCTAGACAGTTGCAGAACATTTTCACCAAGTTTTTCTTGCTGAAGGTGATTTGGAAAAACAGTAAGAAGTCATTTATTGATAAATATAAATGAGGACAGTTCCCTTTGCTCACATGACTGTGAGCTCCAGCTGGTAAACTCTGGATAGTCGTATAATTTTATTTATTTGGTTCATTTTCAAAGGGCACTTGCTTGGGCTTTCCCATGACGACTCCAAGTTCTGTGAGGAGAACTTTGGCTCCATGGAAGACAAGCGCCTGATGTCCTCCATTCTGACCAGCATTGATGCTTCAAAACCCTGGTCCAAGTGCACTTCAGCAACTATCACAGAATTCTTTGATGATGGCCACGGTATGTGTTATCACTCCCTGTATCAGCTACGTGGTACTTTTTACTGTCAATCTCTATTTTTTAATAAGAACGTTCTATGGCAGCTTCTTTGCTAAATATGACATTTGCCCCTTGGGGAATAAGGACAAAAATTGCGTTTTCCAAAAGTAGAAATAAAAAAGCATAGTCTTCAACTTCACTCTTTAATGAATTTTAAAGTCTTCACTGTGCTCCCAAAGTAACTGCAGTTATTAAACAAACCACTCAAATTCCAAAATGCTGAGATAAAAATTACATAATTGAGTGAATGAATCAAGTTGTTATGGTAACCAAAATGCTTATGGATAAAATGTATGGTGTGTCTGCTGAATGTAAAGGTTTGCTTTTAAATATTTTGTCGGGTGATTTCAGTGCTCTCTGAAATATTTTTCTCAGAATGATTTAATTTTTTTCTCTCAATTTTATTAGAGCCATTAATCTGTGCTATCCTGTTTTATGGTCCATGTTGCTCTGGCATTGATTTAATATTACCAAATCAGTTTTCACAAATGAAGAGAACTTTTCCTTTTGAGTTACTGAGGTAACTCTCCCAGCATCCATGAATGACCACTCAGAGAGTGTAAGGAACTGTTTTCTCCTTAGGTCATGAGTAGCTATCATTTAGGTGTGTGGTCTTCAGGAGTTATTGATATGATTAAATTATTCATAGAAAATTTGAATCTCTCATTAAATAGGTCCATAGTGCTCTGAGAATTAATTTTATTACTGATGCTGTTGGTGTGATTTCAGATACATAATATTTAGGGAATCTCTGTTCTTGATGTAGCAGCCCTTCAGGGACCTTTTCTAAGTAACAGTCTTCTTTTCTGTAGAAATTTCCAATTTCTTAGTTATTTATTTTAAATCACAGATCTGTCCTGTGATTCCTGAGAATACAAACACCATCCATGAAGTCAAAATGGAACTCAGTAATTTGACTTCAAATTTGTAAACTTGATTTGACATTCAATGGCCTCAGCAGCACTGGGTGCATGAGTGATGCTGAATGCCACCGTAAACTCATTTTCCTCAGCAGTGAAGCACCTGACAGCTGAGTGCACTGCAGACACCAGCATTACATGAAGTCAGCTGAGTAAATCCCAACAGAAATGTCTCATCCAAGGTCAGCCAGGGGGCTGGGGAGGATCAAGGTGCTGATTCCCTGTCTCCTGGGGCCTGCTCTGAGAGCAGTAAACAGCTCTGTCATGATATCACCATTTGTTTTACACTCACGAGATGACCCCAGACAACAGTTTGACATTTAGGAAGAAAAGGCTCCGTTCATGTCCAGAGGAGAGTGACGGTTATATCCATCTGCTTTTAGCAGAGCCTTTCCAAAGGTACTAATTGCCTTTATTGTCATGCCAACCACCAGGCTGTGGGATGGTTGCTTGGGATTTAGTGTGTTCAGTCCCACTGCTCTGTGCAACCTGGAACAAGGACTGTTTGTGTTTTAATTAATTTATATCCTGCTTATCTGCTTCCTGCACAGATCTTGTTCCGCCTTTTTTTTTCCCCCCCAAGATACATTACACATGGCATGGAGAGAGATAATGAGATGGCTTAATTAGCACTGTCATCAGCCAACAATGTTGCTCTATTCCAGGGCACAAAGATGTTCTTTGGTGCCCTGGGCAAAAAAAATGGGAATAGCATTATGTGTATGCTCTGCATGTTGAAATATAATGCAGAGTTGAAGCCCTCTCAGCCCTCCCACCAGGGGCCCACTCTGCCCTTTCTGACCATGACAAGCAGGAGGTTGGACAGAATTGCAGGTGTGAAAACACCTGCAATTCACTGCAACCTGTCCAGACACAGACACTGCTACAGTCTACCCATACAAAGATGGGGTTTTTTTCCTGCAGGAAATCTTTAGGGGCCTTTCCTGTCTTCAGTTTCGAATTTATCGTGTGAGGTCAGCTGGAGCACCTGGCTTTATAGAAGTTACACAACTTTCCTCAGTTAAGGAGAAGTTCGGGTCTCATGGCCCTGTGTTCTGGAGGGGAAAAAATGCCATATTTGCTGTGTAAGCTTGCTAAACCTGTTTGTTACTCACATATAATGGGTTTTAACTGAAATGATTGACAGATGAGTATATGCAAGGATGAGACTTTTCTTTCCTTTTTCTCTGAATTTGTATTTCCAGTCAAAATGAAGTGTTACTGCAGTGTTTCAAAATACTGAAAAACAGCTCTGCTTGGGAGTTTGATAAACTTCAGCATAGGTACAAAAGCAGTTTTTGATAGTGAATATTGACATGCTACAGCCTTCCCATCACTGCCCTCATATTTCAGTGGCTTCCTCCCTCCTCACAAGTTATATGACAGAGGATTTCCACTGTTATTTACTTTTACAAAGTGTATTTTTGCCAGAACTTCCGAAAATTGTGTCCAGAAACTCCAGGAAAAAAAACAGGTGCTTACTTACTCCTTATCACGTCTCTAATATTTTACACTACGACAACCCAGGCAGGGTTTTTTTAATTATCTTTATCTCATGACAGCTAGCATTGGCACACCTTGTCTGCATTAAAAATTAAGCCAGATTAAAAAGTAGTCCAGGTTATATATAAGGCGTGGGTGAATCAGGGTCAGCAAATGGAAGAGGTTTAACAAGACAGAGTTTTTGGTTGCAAGTCATCATGTAGAAAGAATTTTTGGCTAATTTGGCTAATTGGCATTAGTCTTTAGAAGAGCAGAACAGTTGCAGTAAGTGTGTGTTTTGGAAGGAAAACTCAAGCTGTTGAGAAATAGGGCATTTGGTTTGCTTAAACTTGCTGCCATAGCTTGAAATTCTATTCCGTTTTGTGTAAATAGTGGAGGTTTTATAGATAGGCTGTTTTCAGCCGTGATGCAAGTGAAGAACACTGGTGTGGATTCCAAAGTGAGGTAAATTGCGGCGAGTTATTTTGGCCGAGGATGAGTGAAGCTTGCCCAGACCACATATCCCTTTCATGAAGTGTAAAAGAGGTTACACTGAATAAATAGCTCTGCATGTCAACAAGTGAGGTTTTCAATAGTAAAAAAAAAAGCTATCAGAAGATGCCTAGAACATAAATGTGAATTCTCATTTTTAGAGTGTGCCAGACAAATCTTGACCACTGCAGACCTTAAAAAACATATACAAGTCTTTACTTTCATGCAGTTTTTTCTTCCTGTTTTTTATGGGTTTCTGTATAAAAGGGATAACCCTTTTCAAACTAGTTCCATAAGCAGCCAAGTATCACTCCTTAGAAGAAAAGTGCAATCCAGCTTTAGTGCCAGCATTAGTTTTGATATGCAGCTTATATTTTTCCTTTGACCTGGTAGAATTTTTTATTTTTCATTCTGTTTTGTTTGGGGTTTTCGGCCACATTGGCTACACGTCTGTCCTTTTTGATTTTTCTGGCATCCCTTTAGAAGCTTTGCTATTTCTGACATCCTGATTTAAAACTCAAATGACGACTGTGCTTGCTTTGAGTCTCGCTTACATGAGTCTTGCTCGCTCCTTAAATCACAAACCGATAAATAGCACGGAACGCGTTCCGAGTCTTGCCTAAAGGATTGAAAGGCCAAAAGGACCTGGGTTGGAATAGGCTCAGGCTGGGAGTAGGCAGCTCCATAGTGGGGTCAGAACCCAGTGGCAGCAGTTTGACCTCGTGCAAAACCTGATGTCACCTCAGAGTCTTCACATCCCCGTCCTTTGAAGGAAGTTCGCCGTCGCCCGAACGACTCCGCAGCGCTGCGGGGAAAACTGGGAAATAGCAGTAAATAACCGAGTAAACAGCAGCTTGGCTCGCTCTTTTTAGGGAACTGCCTGCTGGACCAGCCCAGGAAGCACATCGTGGGCCCCGAGGAGCTGCCGGGGCAGACGTACGATGCCATCCGGCAGTGCAAGCTGGCCTTCGGCGCCGAGTACACGGTGTGCCCCGGCATGGACGTGTGCTCGCGCCTCTGGTGCGCCGTGGTGCGCCAGGGACAGATGGTCTGCCTCACCAAGAAGCTGCCCGCCGTCGAGGGAACCCCCTGTGGCAAGGGAAGGATCTGCCTCCAGGGGAAATGCGTGGACAAAACCAAGAAGAAGTACTACTCGGTAAGTTGAGCGGCCGTGACCCCAGGGGAATTTGAAGAGGTGGTGCCTCGGAGGTGCTGATTTTTGTGGGAGCGAAAAGGGCTTGCGTGGAAGTCGGGTTGAAAGCCGCCTTGTTTTTTTAGCTCATCGTTGGGGTGTTGTTGGTGAGGGATGTAGGAAAAATGCCGCTGAGGTTCAGGAGGCGTATTTTCTTCGTTAAGGAAAGCCTTCGTTCCTGGAAAACCAGGAGCATCCTTTCAGAGGGGGTGATTCGCCCATTCAGTAAATGACAGTTAGCAGGACATGGCTTTCTGACTCGGCACGGAAAGCAAGATAGACCACATATCCACATTTAACTTACAGCCCTCATCTGAAAGGCCCCAGGGCCCTAATTCTAATGAAGAAAAAGGCAGATGAAATTAATCCAGAGTATAACGTCTGGATCAGAGAAGTTTGTGCCTCCAGTGACAGAGAAGCCCTGTCTGCTTTTTACGCCTGAAGAATCCCCAGGCTCGTGAGAGCTGTCAGCTGCACAGTTCAGATACTTCTAAATTCTTTGGGCAGACAGTAGCCCCTTCTGTTACACCCACAGAAGGGATGTGGACTTGTAGAGCCTTGTGGAAATATTTGCAAATATTACTTGCCACTATGGGAGCCATTCAAATCAAGCTACAGCCTTTGTAACGCTTTTTTAATGGATTTCTGTACGCTTTTTTATGGATTTCTATACTTCTGCCTGATACTGCAATAGTGTAGCCAGTGTAGCAGAGTTGACAGCTCCGTCTCTTGCCAGTAATTCCAAGCAGTACCTGCGCGTCGCAGTATTCGGATCTAATTAATCTCAAATTAGCAGTACGGATATATTCTGGGAGTTGAACCCCTTGGAGCCAGTTTAAGGGGCCTTTTTGGTAGGAATAGCAAAAAGTAAGAGAGCAGCCCATGAAACTGGGGGTGTGTTCCATAGAGAGGCTGAAGGCGGCCGTGTGGAGCAAGGGCCCGTCATTGGCTCTGCACCCGCAGTGCCAATGAGACGTTATCGGTGTGCAAATAAAAGATTGAAATGAACTTTGCTGGGAGAAAAAAGATTCCTAAGACCTGTTATCCGTGACTGGCCAGCTGAAGGAATTGCCTTCAGTTGAGGAAAGCATTAGCAGTGACTTTGAGGTAACAGCTCCATTCACGCTTGGACGACGAACTCACCTCCTGCTGTTCCGTGTGTTTTTCAGGCTTCAAGCCACGGCAACTGGGGATCCTGGGGACCCTGGGGACAGTGCTCCCGTACCTGTGGGGGGGGAGTTCAGTTTGCCTATCGCCACTGCAACAACCCAGCCCCCAGGAACAACGGGAGATACTGCACAGGCAAGCGGGCCATCTACCGCTCCTGCAACGTCACTCCCTGCCCCGCCAACGGTGAGTGCCCTCCTGCTCCAGCCCTCCTTCACAGACACTAAACACTGGTTGTCTGCCCTGAAGCCTCACAGCAAAGGCTCGCTGCAGCCTCCCCAGCATGTGTTTATCAAGGCGAGACGTACATAATTAATACAATATCCCAATCCTTCACCCTGGGTGCCGCAGAGAAAGGAAGCTTGAGGGAGAAAAAGTCATTCCTCTAAAATGAAACTTCATGCGAACTTTAGGCCTTTAATGCTTGTTATGCCATGGGGAGATTTCCAAGCTAGAACAGTAGAGGGATTGGAAGGCCAGTTCTAAGTAAAGAAGTGGTGCGACGTAACTTAAAAATGATGTAGGGAAGAAATTGGAATTGATGGACATAATGCTGTTTGCAGCATGGTCTGAAATAGCCGCTAATGATGTGAATAATTCCACAGCTAAATCCTTTCGACAAGAGCAGTGTGAAGCAAGGAATGGCTATCAGTCTGATGCCAAGGGGGTCAAGACTTTTGTGGAATGGGTCCCCAAGTACGCTGGAGTACTGCCTGGAGACGTCTGCAAGCTCACCTGCCGAGCCAAAGGAACCGGTTATTACGTGGTATTTTCTCAGAAGGTAATGGCAGCTCCAGTCAGTGTTTCATGCTCCAGTTTAGAAGTGTCCTGTATCCTGGAAATCTTTCCCTACAACCAGGGGAAAGACGTTAATCTTACGATTCAAATATTTAGCTGCGCGGTCAGATTTAATGGTTCGATCCAGTGGTTGTACCTTAGGGCCAGAACTGGCCCCTAAAATGAGTTTTCCCACAAAAAAGTTTTTCCACATCTCAGTATGTGAATGCATGAAGAATACGGCCTCTCTGTGCTAGTTTGTTTCCAGTAGTGGATAAAGGCCTTTCTGCCTGGAGTTTTCTGTCATTGTGGGGTTTTCTGGAGGAGAAGGAGTATTAGGAGAAAAGAGTAAGTCTAACCCTGAACTGTATTTGGGGAGTCCAGAGTAACTCCTAAAGAAACAATTAGCGTAGGATAATTAGTGGTACAGATGTGACCTGCGGTCACTTTGTTCTATCAGACACAATCCAAACTGAAAGTTAGCTGTCCTTGCTTTTTCCTTTTGCTGAATTTCATCTGTTTTTTTACCATCAATATCAGAGAAGCTCAGTCTGGTCCATCGGGGAGGCGACCCGCTCTGAGTTGGTGACTTAAATAAGGAGCTGGGTTTTGCCAGGTGGATCCAAACCCACAAATTTCTGTGGCAGTTTGAACCAAGTTTTATTTGTTGCCCAGGTCACTGATGGCACGGAGTGTCGACCCTACAGCAACTCAGTCTGTGTCCGAGGGAAGTGCATCCGAACGGGCTGTGATGGCATCATCGGATCCAAGCTCCAGTACGACAAGTGTGGGGTGTGTGGGGGAGACAACTCCAGCTGCACAAAAGTCATGGGAACCTTCACCAAGAAGAGGTACTGTTCTCAACAGCAAGTGCATCTTGTTGTGCAGATAGTTACTCTGCCGTGTGCTGCTTGCTTTCTGTCTCTAAACGCAATTTGCTTTCACATGGGGGAAAAACCACACTGCCTGTAGCTTACTGCGCTTTCCAGATGTGCACAGCTGGCTCCTAGCATTATCCTAGGCAAATTGGCAAAGCATCAACTGGCGAAACACTGCACCCGGCTCATTTCACACCGAGTGCCAGTGAAACAGGTGAGCATCAATGGGAAGAAGGCATAGCGGCTCATGCCACTTTCCAAATCCTGCTCTGTCAGATGGATGGTGGTTCCTAGAGGACCCAGGAAAAGGAAGACAGAAGTGATTCAGAAGGTTGTTGGGATCAGAATTACCTGCATCTTTCTGAAATCTTGCATTTCCCACTTGTTGCTGCAAGTTACACCCTGAGAATTCTTATTCATCTCATCTATTCTGAGTGGCACTGAGGACATCCCACCTGATTTTGTGACACACCTTCCTTTTATTAGAAGTGCAGAGAGGCAGACAGCTGCAAACACCTTCCTTCATAGCTGACAGAGATTACCCCCAAAACTTCCCTTTTCCCACTGCTGAGTGTGTGTGGAGTTCAGGCAGATAGAGGAAACATCAGAACTATCGTAGGCTTACTCGTGGCTATTTCCCTTCATATCCCTTCATGCCCACTGGCATAATATCAATCTCCAGATGGACTTTTTAAAGTCAAAATGTTTATAGCAGTTATCCATGAGCCATTTTTCTGTCAGAGTTCACCTTTTAACTGTAATAAAACTTAATACAAGTAAAATAAAAGGAACTCCTGCCATTGTTTATCCCTCACCACACTGGGGGCAATACAGATAGACCGATCTCAAGTAAGTCCTTTCTGTCAACACATTTTTTTCCCTCTTCAGTTCTTAAGATTCATAGAAAAATTGGGATTTTTAATCATCATCTGTACATATTCCAAGGTCTCAAAGGACTGATCTACAAATAGAAACTTTTAGTTGACAATTTCTACTCGGAATCAGTGATTGCATTAAGCATTTTTTATGTATGCACTTGACTTCATATTTTCCAAAACATAGCATGTTGAAAGCTACCAGAAGTTGAAATCTGACTCCTGAAATAGTCTTTTATTTCTATGCATTTCAACAGACTGATTAATAGCAGTCAAAAATGGCTTGGAGAGTGAATTTATTCTAAAAATAAACATAACTAATCTTCTTCCTGGTAATCCAATGATTGCTCACCTAATGATGCCAAAACACCTCTGCCAAAAAGAACGGTTTTCCAACCAAATTAGTGATTATATAAACCAAATCTTTTCCAATTTGTAAATATTGGGATGTCTGGGAATGTCTAAATGAAGATGACAGCGGGAGATGTATTTCATGTGTTTTGGTAATAATCAGGCTCCAGGAAAAGTGTTAGAGGGGCTCCGTGATTTTCAGGGAGGCCAGATTTGTATCATAGATACACTTGGAAATAGAGAGATTTATTATAATTATCCCTGTGAAGTTACCATCTTACTCCTCAAATCATGCCTTTAAGAGTCATGAGACTGGTCAGAGGGTAAAGCTGTGTTCTAATATGATTTTCATTGGATTTGGGACTGCTGATTTCTTTTTACTGGAAAAGTTGTTTGAGGCAATTCTTCTCTGCGAGAAATTGACGTTAAAATAAACCCCCAGTTCAAATAGTGAAATCTTAATTGTCTGTAAACTGTTTTTACTGTTTTGTTTGAAAGGGCAGTGCTGGTAGGAATTTTGTCTTTCCTCCGCTGAAAAAATGGCAGCTCCCTTGTTACTCTCCACTATAAACTGTAACAATCTGTACATTAAAGGTACAGGGAAATTTAAATGTACAAAGCAAAACTAGTATTTCCCATTGCAGACAATTCCCATAACCACCATCTGTTTGTGATTTTTTTTTTTTTGCTTTTAAAACAGGCAAAACAGAATCTTCTGTGAAATTTGCTTCCTCAGATTTTTGTTTAAAAAGCTGTAAAGCCAAATTATCAGGAGTTGGGAAAGAGGGGAATTAATCTGCACATACTTCTCTGTGCACATGGAGCATTACAGCTCTTCATGCAGACAACTTGAATTCTCCAGGACTGCTTGTAGGTTTTGAACAAATTATTTTGTAGGTTTAATGACATGTTTGAACTGAGTTGTTCTGGCAACTCTTGTGTAAAAATATTTGTGCGGTGTGCTGTAGAGCAGAGTCCCCAGCCTGGGATTCGCACCATATTCCTCCAGCTTTATGGAGGTGCTAAATCAATGGAGTCTTAAGTCATTGTCCCATAACTGCTGGAAATAGCAGGGGATCAGCCCAAATGTTTCATCTGTAATATGTGCAGTCTCTACTTGTGCAGCCAAAAGTTCTCGAAATTAGCAGTCTGTTCTTTAAACAATCCCAAAGGCGATGCCATCGCTTTCATGTATTTTTGATGTATTTTCTCATTAAACCTTTCAGATATGAGGTACTTTCAGGATGGCTTTGTCACGGGTTTAGGAATGAAAACACATCTCCAAAGTCCAGCTGGTAGCTTACAGCTATGTAAAGCCTTCAAATTTTTTTCTATATATCGGTAAAGTTAAAATAACATACTTGAGATAGTGATAAATTCCAGCACACTTGCAGGTTTTGAATGCTTGTCACTTCTGGTAAAAGAGTTTAATCTCTTTTTTTAAATCCCAGTTAAGATAGTTCATAAGTAGTAGAGAACTCTGTGTTGGTACAAATGAAGCCTTTGGGTGCCGCTCTTATTAGACACTTGACGATTAATCTTTGGCTTTATGAATTTCAAAGTAAACAAATTTTTTCTCAGTGATCAAGATTATTTTTAAAAGTTCCCAAGGTACCTCTACCCAGCTGTTCCTCTGCTCGTGCTTTCCTTAATCATCATTATAGCAAAGACAGCAAGAAACAGCTGTAACCAATGCACATCTCATTATCTTTTCCTTGGCAGGCAGCGCGTGCATCGTATTTCATATCTCCCACCCTTTGCTGAAATCTATAAGCTATCTGCTATTTTTCATTCCTCTGGTATCTGACCCACGTCAGACTGTCCCTAAAGCTAAAGATTAAGCAATCTGCGGGAAGCGCAGTAGAAACTTCTTGGAGAAGAACACAGCAGGCCGAGAGCGGAACCTGGTTAGCTTAATCGTAGGGAAAATCCAGGTGGCCTGAACTGAAACGAAGCAAGATCTTGTTGTCCGTAGGTTGGACTCAAAGATCTGTTCCAGCCTGGTTGATCCTGTGATTCTGTGTCACGCCAGTGACTTTGTGAGGCGTTGCAGTGAGACTCTTCCTTCTTTCCCTTCCTTCAGCAAGGGCTACACGGACGTGGTGAAGATCCCGGAAGGGGCCACCCACATCAAGGTGCGGCAGTTCAAGAGCAAGGACCAGAGCAGGTTCACGGCCTACCTGGCCCTGAAGAAGAAGAACGGGGAGTACCTGGTCAACGGGAAGTACATGATCTCCACCTCGGAAACCATCATCGACATCAACGGCACCGTCATGAACTACAGCGGCTGGAGCCACAGGGACGACTTCCTGCACGCCATGGGCCACTCGGCCACCAAGGAGATCCTCATCGTGCAGATCCTGGCCACCGACCCCACGCAGCCCGTGGACGTGCGCTACAGCTTCTTCGTGCCAAAGAAACGGGGGCAGCTGGCAAACTCCGTGCCCGGCGGCGGCAAAGGGAGCGCGCAGGCCGCGCAGCCCCGCTGGGTGACGGGGCCGTGGCTCTCCTGCTCTCGAACGTGCGACACGGGCTGGCACACCAGGACTGTCCAGTGCAAGGACGGCCATGGCAAACTGGCCAAGGGATGTCTGCTCTCCCAGAGACCCTCAGCGTTCAAACAGTGCTTGCTGAAAAAGTGCTAACCTGTGGTGGTGACCTTCTTTCAAAGAGGCTCGAGTTAAAGCCGTTGTTGGCGTCAGGTCTGCCCGGACGGAGAAGAAGCCAAGGCTTCGATGAGTACTTGCGTTCAGTCTCGAATTATGGGCAGAATCTGCCTGTTTGGACCAAATGAAGATGTGCACTGCTTTAAATAATAGTAGGGTGGTCTTAATGTGTCAAAGAAAGTAAGCATTAAAGTTGTTATAAGCCCTCTGTGTCTGCAAAAAGGTGAAATAAAATAATGCAAAAGAAGAAAAACTAGCGAATGGAGGATCCTGGGATATTTGAAGGTTACAGAATCATCTCCCCTTTTTCACCTACCTCTACTACAGTATGTCGTTAGGAAACGTCACATGTCCCCGTGATCCCACAGTAGCTTATTTTATACTGTTTTGTAAATATCTTTCATTTGGTATATCACTTTATATCACTTCCTTCTATTAAAGAAATCAAAAGACAAACTACGTAAGCAAAATGATTGACCAAAGTATATCTGCAGCCCTTGTGGACTTGGTCCATCCTTCAGAAAGGGCCACAGATGTTTTACTGGAAAATGAAGAGCTTGCTGCTGGTTTTAAAAAGTGATACCTTTTGGTTTTGACAAAAGGAAATACGTTTTCGAGGTAGGAATTTCCTGACAGTATATATCATTAATGTCTGACAAATCCTGTGTTTCCACCCCAAAATTCTCAGGAGCAGCCTTGCAGCAGCTTGCGGAGCAGGGAACCCCACCTTGCTCCAACAGCAGGAGCATCAGCAGCTCCTCCCCATGTGTGTGTGTCAGGCATGCACCGAAGGAGGAGCGGGCTGCCAGGAGGAGTTTGTGTACTCTGTGCTTGTGAACCTCCCTGGTTCCAGCTGTGTCACAGCCTGGGCTCCTTGTTGTCACTGAACAAGAGCTGCTCCTGTCCACGAAACAAAGGCGTACTGTACTTTGTAGAAAACTAGTTAGAGAACCAAAAATTACAGGTGAGGTAATCAAGTGTCTTCTAGCTCAGATATTCTGAGGCTGTGTTCAGCTGCTTTCTCTGGTATTTTCTCTATGGCTTCCACCTTGAATTTAACAATGTGTAATGTACCTGCATCTTTTCAAGAGGTTATCAAGGTCAAAAAAACACAGCAAGCAAGTTAATATTTTATCACTGTTTTGTCCATCGTGTCTAACTCTGGTATTCATCTTACCAGCAAAAGTTTGTAACTTTTTGTTTTTTTTTTTTTTTTTTATTATTGTTTTTTGTGTGTTTCGGGTTTTTTTAAAGCTATAGAAGGCATTCATGTTTTGTATATCACATTTGGGAGGAAGAGGGGTCACTAGAAAGTCAGGCCACATCAGGATGTGGAGGACTTGTCCAATATCAATAAGACTGTTTCCACAGCACAGGCAGTAGCTGGTAACAGTTTTCCTTGGCAGCAATTCCTGAATCCTGTTATTGTCTTGTGGAAGTTCTGTGGCTCTGAGGATGGGCATTTCACCTTGTGCAGGTGGAGGCCTGAGAGCAACCCTGGTGAAATTGGCTCTCTTTAATATCAGCAGGCTTTGAATTAGACCCTAAGATAACAGGTACCAAAAGAAATGGTAAAAAAAACACTGATGGAAGTAGAACCCCATCTTCTGCTCCTTTGTTCATCCGCACAGGAGAGTAGGAGACGGCAGGAGGATTTTCAGAGAAGCCTCAGCTGCGAGTCATTGGTGCTTGAGCACTCCAACACCTCAGGCTCTTCTGAAAATCCCAGGCATGAAATCATCTGGGAAAACTTGCTGGAGTGTGGAGCAAGAAGGGCAGGTCTGTCTCCAGGCTGACACAAACATGTTTTTGCAACTGTGGTGTGTTTGTGTGAACTCTCAAAAATCATGTGATGATTTCAAAACAGCATAGAGTTGCTACATCTACAACTGTGAAATCTGGAGAAGGATCTGGTTTTCTACCCTGTTTTAAATAAACAGTACCAAGGGCAGGGCCTCCTCCTCTGTTAAGTAGATTTCCAACAAATGTTACTAATCAGCTTTCAAAAATGGTGCAGCCTTCTGTTCAGGAGTATACCCTGTGCAAAACTGTGGATCTTGAGGAATACCCCATTTATTCTTGATCCCACTCTAAGAACTGCGATTGAGGCTCAGGAAATTTGCACAGTGCTAGAAAGTAAACATGTATGCCTCCTCTATGTTAAAATAAGATCACTTTGAATGAACTGCCTTATTTTTCCTACCAAGTAATCCAATTTTGATGCTTACATGTTATTACACGTCCTAGAACGTCTCAAAAAAACCCATAACAAATAGAAACCATCACGAGAGGAAAAAATCAGGAGATGTAATGTGTCTCAGCATAGACAACGTTTGTCTCAGCATACAGCTGCTGCATTAATTCTGTCATAATAGAGACAGAACGTGCAAGTATTTGTGTTTGCATCATGGTAGTAATTTATCATATATTCAGCAGGCTGAGTAAAGCTTTTGGATGCTATCTAGGCATGCCATATGCGGGTATAAATTCAGAGCTTCCTTAGCTCAGGAGTACCTTTTAAAAACAAAAGAGTTTACTTAGAAGTAACTAGGAGAGCAAACCACTGCAGTGATTTTCACCAGCGTAGCAATGAAGCGAAATTAACACAATCAAAGATGTGAGGGGGCAAAGGGGACAGACCGAGGCAGGACCCTAAGAGTGTAAGAGAAAGGGTAAGTCAGCACTTGCTTTGTCAGGTGTTCCTAAATCTGAGTCCAGTTCCAATCCTTGCCTGTGGCAGTCATGGCTGTCCCATGTACCTGGTGCATGAAGAACTGGTGCAAGGTCTGTTCTCAGCTGAATTCCCTGTCACTCACGCTGTGACATCGTTGTTTACATTTCTACCCAGTGTTGCACAGCCGGATTCATGAAATGCGCCGAGGGGGTGGAACCCTGGAATTCTGCTCTTGGCACAGCCAGCAACAATCTCAGTGTTAAATTCACTCTGACTTGGGGACACGCTTCCAGTGCCCTTAAGTGAATTTGGACCCCTGAGCATCAGTGGGGTTTACAGCATTTGCTTTTCAAGCAGGATATTTTCATTAGGAAAAAGCCTGGCATCTCTAGTTTGACTGTGTACAGGAAATTAAGTTTAGCTGCCCTCCTGTGGAAACAGTTTTATCACAAGGGGAAGAGGGAATAATCTTGTGGATTAATAACAACTGTTGAAAGAAAAAAAAAAAAAGCAACACAGCACTGAAAAAAATAAAATAATTTATTGTTTTTACAACTGGTATGTGAACGGATGTAATGAATTTATTTATTCTTATTTAACAAAATACCAATTGTGCAAATTCTATATTTAAAATGTTTTGCTATCGTCTCTGTCTCTCTTTCTGGCTCTCTTTTAATTTATGCTTCGGATTTGTGTTGAAAGTACGCCTTGTGAGTTTACATAATATATGGCACTGGTCATTTTTTGTATGATTTCATTTAGAAGACTTTCTGCATGGAACAGGAGTATATGTGTATGCACATGTATAGATGTATATTCTTTTTCTGCTGCCACCTTTTCCTTAGAGAAGGTGTAGCTTTTTAATTTGATGACACCTCGTGCTCCAAGCTCCTGATGACACTTCAGAAGCTCTCAACAAGCAAATCCCAAAGGTCTGCGGACCAAAAAAAGCCCTGTAATGGCTCCTGAAGAAGTCAGGGAACAGATTGGTGTCTCGAAGGTATGTGCGGTTCATGCTGGAGGCCTCAGTGATTGACCCCCAAAGCTGATCCTACCCCTGGCTTAAACTGTAGCAGAATTTTAGTAACTGGGAGTTCTCTCCATGGGAGTGAAGTTGTTCTGAGCTGCCAGCACTCTTCTCTCATGCAGCTTCTTATGTTCAAGTGACAACACCTAAAGAGAAAGCTCCTGGGTGTCTCTTTATAAACTAGCTTGATAAACATATGATTCGGTTTATGAGGACTGAACCATTAAAAAAGCTGTTTTTTCCATGTTATCACTGTTTATATACATATATAAATATGTATATATGGCTATAAAAAGTCAAAAGCCCAACTTGGAAGGCTTTTCAGTGTTCTATTTAATTGTATTTCAGCTCTTTGCACCACATCAGGCAAAGTTAGATGAAAAAAAAAACCAAAACCAGCAAAGCATGTTTCCTTGAGAATAATACCTGTTTGCTTCCACTTTTCTTCCAGTTCAACCAGTGCAGACCTCAAGGGAGCTAGAACTGGGTGCAGTGTGAGGGGAACTGTGTGATGTGAAGAAACCTTCAGCTTTCCTGCAGTCAGTTCATTTACCAATGCAAATGGCTCTGCAAGGGCACTACCACAGAGTGCACGAGAACAGTTCCAAACTGCTGGAAAGTCACCTTGCTCCCCAGTGCCCACGTTCACCTGAGCTGAATTCCAGCTCAGCCTCTCTTCTGCCACCCAGGCACTGCCCAAGGCTAGAGTCAGCCACGAGGCTTTAGAGGAATTAGGGATGGCCAGGGGATGATGCTTCCTCTCTCAAGGCCCAAGCCAAGATGCCAGGGAATACAAGCCTGGGCTTTGATGATCTCAAAGGCAGGCTTTGAAGAGGGTTTCATCATTAATTGTGGGCTTTCAGCAGTATGTCCAGGTGAATGTTTCTCCTCATGCCATGCTCTTGTCACTGAGGAAGCGGAGCCTTTGGCAAGAGGCAAAATTCTATTGTCTGGGCATAGATTGGAATTTGCAGGGGGGGAAAAAAAAAGTTACGGTGGTTTGGAAAATTTTTTCCTTTTTTTCATGGAGTGATTTGATTTTTGTAGAGCTGCCAGAGTGCCTCACTGCATTCATACTTGCCATGTGCAACATTTTCAAGGGTTTTTTTTTCCCGTGGGTGCCCTTTTACTAACTTGTATGGTAAAGCTAGTTCGATCCTTGTTTCAAATAACGTTGCAAATGCAGATACCTCTGGTTTATTACCCGCACCAGCAATGTCTCTTAATGTAAGAGAGATTATTGGGTCCTCAGCTGGCACCCCAAAAGGTGCTCTGGGGCTTACAAGGTTTAACCACAAGTTTTCAGTGATAAAATTTGAAAAGCCCTAAACACAGGTGAGTGGTGTAAGAGCTTCTCCCCACACCACGCCAAACATCCCAACACTGTCCCACTGCTCTGCAGTCTGAGTCACAGGACAAAACTCACAGCAGCTTTTGCCCTGGGAGTTGTCTGTGGAGGCTCAGAGTCAGTGTAAGGACAGTAAAATCCTCTCCACAAACATCAGCCTGGCGTAGACCATGATCAGAGAGCCGTGGCTAAGTGCAGGTGCATAATCTGTGCGTGTGCTTGTCTACGTGAGTACTTGGGTCTCCATAACTCCTACTCACAGGGGAAAAAGAAGTTACACTGGGTTTAGTAATACCTACATAAATTTAGAGTTACTTCATGGCGTCATTTGGCTTCGCTGGAGGTGCTTCAGACTTACACCGCTGTGACAGCATCGTTTTTTCTTAACTTAGAGTACGTGGTTTACACAATTTATCATGTGAACTGTGAAATCTGCAAATAGATTACCTTATGAGACATAGTGACAGGCATACAGGCATTGTTAAAATCCCATCAGATAAAGGAAATAGTGTGCTGAATTAAGTAAGTTGGAGACAGGGTATAATTCTGTAGAGCAGTAAATTTAATTTCTATTGCCAGGTCATCTGCTTAGCATCAGATAAGAGAAAATGAACAAGGTATTGCAGGCAAGACTAAAGGGAAGGCACAAAGTTGGGGTTTGCTTAGTTTACTTCACGTGCCTCTTTGTGCACTGTTGGTGTCAGCATATCGTGGGAAGTCACTTGGTCACCTGGCTGAAATACCAGTACCCTTTCAGAAACTCAAGACGTGTCACAAAACTTATTTTTCATCCTAGTCTGTGTCTAATCAGAGCGAGTTAATATTTTTAGAGCACCACTGTGTCAGCCAGTTTACATCATAAAAATATGTCATGCAAAATATATATTCATTTGAACTGAACTGTGCAAGGTCTACACTGTACAATGACAGACAGAAGGCCAATATTTTGTTTTGTAAACTATTACATATGTATAATTTACCAGTTGTATTCTTAAAACACTTGACTCTGTGATTTCAGTAAAAGTAATAAATACAAACTGTATATCAGAGGTCCAAATTACTTGTTTATATGGTATATTTGGGAGCCTCTGTTTGCTCTTTGTGGCCCACTGCAGGCAGATGAGCATAAAGATCTTCAGCATAAATTGAAGACATAAATATTCTTCCTATATGTGAACACTGTTCTAGTTGTGGTGGGGTGGAGTTCTGAGGTGTTTTGGGGAGTTGTGAAACAGCAGGACTGTTGTTACAAGATTCATAATTATCCTTCTAAACCAGTCTCAGAGCAATAAAGACCTGCCAGAAGAGGGATGGTGTTGGTGCACTCTGGGTGCTAAGGTGGTGGCACAGAAAGGTGAGAGATTTTTTGTGGAGACAGAGCTGCAGATGCTCCAGTTGAAGTGTGGCTCTTCATGGGCACCATTACAAAGATTTACTTTTCTAATAGAACCTTATAATTAATTTTTCGTGCTGATTTCTCACTCATCCTTTCACATTCCACAACACTATGCTGGGAGTTTTTCTTGTTCCCAAAAATGGTGCTTTCTTCCCAAAAGTAAAAGCAAACTCGTCACGTCTAAATCTTACCCCATGTGTGTGTCTAATCTGTTGATTGCTGGCACTTTTGTGAATTTGGGGTTTTGCCTTTTATTAATTTGGAGGTTTTGCTTTCTCGCATTTTACAAATTGTGAATGAAATTGGGTTTTGTTTACAGAAGCAGTTTATATATGCCTGGGAACAGCTTTTCTTCCTAGGCTGTTCAACAGTGGCAGTGCAGCTTTCTAGGGCTGCCAGTACCTACAGAGGGGCCCAAGATCTTTACAAAAAAGTGTTACCACCACGGGGATCCATCAGTGCCTCCTCCACAGCTTTGCATAGCAAGCTGCAATGTCACTGTGACCGTGGCAGGTCCTGTCTTCCCAAAATTCCATTTTCATTTCCCACTTTACAGTTTGCAGTAGCTCAGAGAAAGCCATTACTGGCAAGGGGAATCCATTGGTGTACAAATCAAATGGAGCAGACACGGCATTACAGACTTTCCCAAATGTCCAGCGCTGCCATAATCCCATTACTGTGCAGGGACTGTTCTGTATCAGGAAGATGAACTCATTCTCTCTTAATGCATTTTCCATCTCATCATATTGTGACATTTCACCTCTTCAGAAACTATCTGTAATTACATGTGAGGAGGGAGATCTTTATTCCCAACTTGTAGGCCCAAATATCATTTTTAGGTGGGGATGCAAGATGGATTTGATCCAATTTCAGTATTCTGGCCGAAGCAAGTTTTGGGGTTTTTTTTAAGGAAAAACAAAAACCAACAACATCAGTTTTGGAAACCTCCAAGTACGTCCAGTAATCAAACTAAAAAATGTACAAGTCTTTCCACACTGCTTATGCTGTTACCTCATTCTCCAGTACTCTGTGAAGTTTAAAGCAATAAATCCATCATACTTACACCACTTGCCATTCTAAGCTGACCCAAGGACAGGGTTGAAGAGTAAGTGCATGGGAAAAATAATTCAACAAAAGCCAAAGAAAAAATATTATTTTCCACGCTTGGAGGGCCAGGGCGGCAATCTCTTTGCTTTGCCTTGATTATTGGGGGGAAAAAACCCACATCTAAGTGAAAAGTCACAGACGTTTTCTTAAGCAGCTGCTCAAGTAGGCTCTGTTGTAGTAATCTAAGGCTGAGCTTATTAAAACAGCTATTTTGGCCACTGCCACTGGAGTGACTGCTCCAAATGTTGCTGAAGAAATACAGTGAGACAAGGAAGTTGGATGAAATTCTGGAACGTGTAGGTGTGGGAGAAAGAAGGGTGAAGAGCCCTTACTCCTTTTGAGCTTTACACTGCTGCGTAGCAGGTGCTGTGCCCTCTCCCGATGCGATGCATTCCATGCCCATGGAACGTTTTGCTTATGATCAAAGGCCAAATGCCCTGGTGAGGTTTGCAGATGTGAATTCTGCCCTAGTAACCACATAAGGGCCATACACAGGCATTAGTGCACGTAAACTACATTTGGGGGAAAAAGCCACGCAAATTGCACCTCACTGGCAGTGCAGCAGGGAGGCCCATTGGAAAGCAACCCTGTAAGGCCATGGAGGTACCAGAGAGGAACATCACAGTCAGCAGCAGTGATGCCTTACGTTTTAGCTTTTATTTTTTTCAGATTCTGGACTCCATTAGTATGTAACTCTGAATTTCATATAAAGTGTTAGCAAGTTCTCTTCATGGTTCAGTCAGACAAAACAATCCTTTCCCAGCCCCAGAGCCGAGGGCACCGCTGCAGCTTCGGGCCCAAAAAGTGCAAACAGCAGAGAATTGAGGAGAGCAATCCGGGAGGATGGGACTGCATAACCTGGAGCTGTAACTGGACAATTGACCCCAATATGGAAATGGACCAAAACTTACAAAAGTGTGAAAACCCGTGACTCGGGGTCCATCTTGGGTCCATCTTGGGTGTAACCCTGGCCAGGCTCTTGTGCTGCACAAGGTGCATCCTTTGAAGGCCTTTTTAATAAATCCCTACTTTATTCCTTTAACTCTGTCTAGCTCTGTTCCAGGGAGCCTCTCAGGCATCCCCAGGACGGTCCTGTCGTGCCCCAGAGAATCGGGGAACTCACATCTTGAAATAGTTGAGAGCTGGCAGCAGGCCACCCATGCAAGGGCTGAGATGGCAGCTGCCCAACAAACAAGGCCTAGTTACCTAGTAAAGGTGGTCTGTAACTAAAGGGGAACAGAAATTACACTGGAAACTTTCCGGGAGCACTTTCAAGTGGTCGGTTTGAGGCCGGGCCCTGCCCACTGGAAGCGGGCCTTTGCCCAAGGCCTCGGTGCGCTAGGCCGGGTTTTGTCCAGAACAAACAGCGCTGGGTGCATTCTGTGTGGGCTGGGAGGAATGTTTTCTCGCTGATATTTATGTGGCATGCTAAGATCTGACAGCCATCCAGAGGGGGGTTTGGGGCCAATATTTCATTTTAAATACACGCTGCACACGGAGGAAGGAAAGCAACGTGCAGTGGCGCTGCTTGCGAGGGGTGACCCAGGCGGCAGAGGCGAGACAGGCTCCGTATGGCGAACCAGAGATAGAGGTTGTTTCGACAGGAATTTGAGCTATGAAAGGATTTAAGGATTTAAGGGGAAATTACCAACCAGTCTGGCATTCAGATGCCAAAATACACAGGCAGACTTGGCTGCACAGGCACGCTGTAACGCTCCTCAGCTTGGTTTTAAAGGGAGAAGGGAAGTGGCAGGACCTGGCTGTGGAAACCTCAGCCTCTCCATGCACGCAGGGAATAAAAAAATCTCCATCACAACACCACCCCTTTGTCAGGATCAGACGAAACTCTGAAGAATTCTATATGAAGAACTTTTCCTTCAGAGAACAGAAGGAAGAACCAAAGGATGCTTTGCTTCCCTCTCCATCAGAATATTTCGTTTTTGGGGATGAGTTTGTTGTGCATTTTTGGCTATTTTTTCCCCCAAAACAGGCCAAGTAGAGATGAAGCCAGAACCTAAGGGAAGTTGTGATGTTGCTGTGGAACAGCTTTGCCTCCAGAAAGTCTCTGCCTGCCTCAGCCTGCTCAAGGCTTTCCCAGTACGGCTCCAGTCTCAGGCTCTTCTTCCCCAGAGCCCACATCTTCTACCCCCGGAGCCATTTCCCTTGGCTGCATTCATAGTGTGTATTTAAATCATCACCTGGTTTGCTTTCAGAGCTGGTCAGGTTTCTAGAAATATAGAAAAGAGGATGTCTAATACCAAGTAGATTAGGGAAAAAAAAACACATCAGAAAAAAAAAAGAAATTAGGAGGTGTAGTTTCTTCTCATTTACAACTACAAAAGAGAAGAAGAAAGGGAAAGCTCCAAGAAGGAACAGTATCTATGAACTGTATCTCTTCTCTCTTGAATCTGGATGTAAGCCATAACCAGGCAGCATCCAAGAACTTCGGAAAACTCAGGGAGTTAATTTAGATCTCACAGAACTCAATAGCTTTGGCAAAGCTTTAAAATATGAAGCAGAACAGCTAAAATAAGAGAATAGAGCTGCGATAGAGGAAAAAATACTCTAATTTTCAATTAGATACATCAAGGAGGGAGAATTAATTAAGGCGGCAGCCCAGACAGTTTAGGATAATTTCATACAAGGTTAAACTTAACAGATAAATAAGGGGGAAAAAAAATTGTATTCCAGAAGGATAAATAGGGATTTCCATTAGAAGCAGTAGTTGAAAAATTCATAGCCCATTTTTTATGAGAACGTGGATACTGTTACTAAAATACTGAAGGCTGCAGCCCAGATGGGTCTAACATTTTAAGACTTTTTAAAGCCTAGTTGATTTATTTAATTAGGTATTCCAGGAGGCTTCTACTCCTGCATGGAAGCAATGATAGCTGCTTACAGCTACCATTTGTGGTAATACCAGTCGTAATGTGCATTACATCTCATGAAGGGGTGGTTATGAGTCAGTCACTCCTGATGTATCTCTGAACGTAACACTGGCTTTCAGAGCAAAGGTTTAGCAGGGAAAATAGAATTTCTTAGTACACCTGCTCAGGCCAGGAAGATGTGCCTCAGAGACACAGGATTTAGGCATCAGCTTGATTAACAAGATTAACCCCAAGGGCTCTTAGTTAAAAGGAAAAGCCTGGGATCTGGGTGAGGGTCTTTGCTGGAGGTGCATCATGGCTGTGAGTTGCAAAGGCTCCCTGAGGGACCATGTAGGTGCTGAGCCCAGGAATTTGTGAGGATGAAGGGATAAATCCTGCCTGGGAGCCAGTCTTTGAGAAGGGATGTGAGGCCATTTCACCTGACTTGGTCCTGTGAGTAAATCATTTGGGGCACAGCTCAAAGCACTGCAGGGAAGTAGCTGCGGGACCACAAAAACTACGTTGGTGTCTATATGGCAACAGACAGAGGTTATTTTAGCAGTGTGAAATGTTTTTGGATTCCAACAGCACGCAAATAGTGCCAGAGCAATTTGCCTGTGACAATAATGTGTGGTGTAATGCTGAGGATGAAAAGCCTTCAGCTGGGTTTGACCCAGTGTAAACCATCCCTGGGTTCTACTCCAGTTGTTTGCAGTGTTTATCAACTATATCTGGGCTTTTTATCTGGGTAGTATCCATCACTTGAGATAAATACTAAATTATGTTGTCTACAATTAGATTTATACTTAAAATGTAACATTTATTTCTAAATCATTCCAGTGAATTTGTAAATCCCATCCTTAAAGCTTTTGGAAAACATACTCTTTTTTTACTCTGCTATTTAACACCAGAGTGTGGCTCCAGCCAAAACCTGAAATCCCACGCAAGGCAGATTATGTTCAGCTCTCTGGCTGTCTGTGTATTTTCCTCTTCTATGTGCCTTACAAGCCAAAGCCTGAATTTAGCCCTAAAAGCATATCCTGAGCATACACTCAGGAGACCACATTCAGGATCCTGCCACCCATCATATTGAACTGATGGATTCTACCAGGATTGGTAGTAAAACCATCATTTCAGAAATGGCTCTTTACTTAAAGCCTTTTTTTTTATTTTTTTTGTTTTAATGTTGTAGTAGTTATGGCAACTGCTTCCTGCCACCTCTGCTGCCAAAAGCCACAATCCATCCATGAAAAAGAGCTCCTCCATCCAAAGGCATTTTTCAGTGGACAGCAGCATTCCCTGGCTGGAGCACACTCTTCCCTTCCCTTCTGCCAAACAAAATGTGTAACGAATGTGAGCTAAGAGTGAGGAATTAAGTGAACTCCTTACAAATGACTTTGTATTTTTACGTACACGTGCAAGAGACAAGAAATAAGAACACCTCTCAGGGAGGGTTGAGGGGGAGAAAAGGGTAGTGAACCCCCGGGGCTGTTCAGTGAAAGAAAATGTTTTCCTTTCTTAGAACACGTTTGGAATTCAGGCTCTTAAAAGCCTTGGCATAATGCTAATTAAAAAATTGGTGAGTTATTTCCCCTTTTCCCTTAGTTTTATTCTACCTTCGAGGTCAGTGGCAGGCTTTCTCAAGTCTGGGGTATTTCCTGCACGATGATCAAAGTTTGCTGTATGAATTTGAAAATAAGATGTTCCTATCCTTTGCTAGTCCCATAACTCTGTTTCTGTGGGCAGTTCTTCCTGGTCTTGACATAAAATAAGGCTTACGTTTCTTGTTTGACAGCATGGTTTTAGAAAAGCTTTATAATTGCTTTTATAGGCTGTATTAATAGCTATTATTTTCCCTCCCTAGGTGTAATTCCAATGCAGAGCTGTGTGGATCTTGCTTGTCTTTCCCTTGCTTTGTTGGCTGTGACCTTTCACCACTCAGAAAATAATTAGTACATTTTCCAGCAGATCAATGGATTTTTCATGGCCTCTTATTATGGGAAAACATTGTACCAGAGCACTGGAGCAAACAGCTCAATGTGCTGTTCTTTCAAGCCCTGGTGCAGCAAATGAATTTAAATTTACAAGAATGTTAAAAAATTGAGGCAATCAAGAATGAGCAGCTGCTTATAAAGCATGAACTCTCTAATATGGACTGAATTTGGAAGTTTTCTCAAAATGCCCTGCAACTGTCATGATTCAAGTCCCTTGGAGATTTTTGGCTGCCCGTGAGAAGATAAGGCTTGAGTTCCAGGTCTAATTAGGCATTGCATGCATTGGGGTCATTAATGATTTCCATCACAGTAGCTTCAATCGACGAGATGTTTTGCAAACAAGTGGCAGAAGCACAGTGTGGGCACCCAAACACACAGTACACAAGCTGGAAATCATGGGAAATAGAAGGGAAGGTAACAGCAGAGACATGGATCCAATCGAAAGTTTGAGATCAATATTATCAGCCTTACTTCCAGATTCAGCACCACATTGCGGCAACAGGAGAACCAAAAGAAATGAGAAGGCAAAGCTCATACATATGATGCCATGAAAAAAATTGATGCTTGCATTTACAAGGATTGACTGATTAATTCATTCCTTGGATTTTCTCCCAAGTAAGTTATGCTGGGTTGATCCGGGCCTAGCCTAGCTAAAAGATAGTGCTGCCATTCAAAGCCTAATCCTAACCAAATATCCCCAAGCTCCCCTTAACTGTGAAGTTGAGCTGCAAGATTTCAGAATTTGTCTAGGCTTGCACAGGTCAAACGAAGTGGTGACAAATAGGCACCAGAAGATATCCTTCTCCCTGTTTCCCTGCTGGAGCAACTGGAAGACATAAAAGTCATAATTATCCTGGTTTAAGTCACACAGTGAGCAGAACCACAGCCAGGAATGCACCGTGGGCTTCTAGGCTCCAACATAGTGATATAAAACAACTGCTCCTCTGTTACCAGGATTTTTTACAGCTGCTCTCAGCATCAGGTTTGCATTCACAGTTGTTTTTTCATTCCAGCCACCTCTTGCAGCTGCATCCACAGAAGCAGCTCCACGCTGGAGACAAGAGCACTGGCCCTGCCTACAGCACCTTTAATTAGTCCAACCAGGTACCTTTGCTAATTGACAGAGAATCCCAGAATCACTGAGGTTGGAAAGCACCTCCAAGTCCAAGCTGTGTCTGATCCCCACCTTATCACCAGCCCAGAGCACTGAGTGCCACGTCCAGGCCTTCCTTGGACACCTCCAGGATGGGCACTCCAAACCTCCTTGGGCAGCACCTGCCAAGGCCTGACCACCCTTTCCGGGAAGAAATTCCTCCTGGTCTCCAACCCGGCGCAGCTGGAGCTCCTCCTGTCCCTGTTCCCTGGAGCAGAGCCTGACCTTCCCCTCAGGCTGTCCCCTCCTGTCAGGAGTTGTGCAGAGCCAGAAGGGCCCCCCTGAGCCTCCTTTTCTCCAGGCTGAGCCCCTTCCCAGCTCCCTCAGCCTCTCCTGGGGCTCCAGCCCCTTCCCCAGCTCTGTTCCCTTCCCTGGGCACGCTCCAGCCCCTCCGTGTCCTTCTCACAGTGCGGGGCCCAGAACTGCCCAATTCGGTTTCTTCTGCAATTGACTGAGGCTGCACTCGATCCCCTCGTCCAGATGATCAATATGGATACCAAACAGGACTGAAGATATCAAACAGGACTGAAAGGTGGGCACCCAAGAGGTACAATGCTTGTGGCTTTTGCCCCTGACTTTAAGATCAGGTGAACACTGCCCCACAGGCTCTTGCTTCTCCCCGGTGGTCTAGGTCCTTATAGATGGAAAATGCATCTCCCTTTGACCAGACAAATCCATCCCTGGGCTCACACTGCTCTACAGGCTGCTTTATGGGAACAATGGCTGACTTTTCTGGGTGTAGATCTATGAAGACAAACACTGCTGTCATAATTTATTCCAGTGGCACGCTGTCTGCCAAGGCTGCATTACACTGCTCCTCTTATTTATTTATTTTTTAAAGCCTAAATATATAAAATTGTTGCAACTGTTTCACGGGCTTTCAAGAATGTAAAAAATAATATTTTGACACCGGGAAAGGGATTTCTCCCAGGACTTTTGGATGTGCCTCTGGACAGTGTTTATAGGTGCCTTCCAGATTCAGCAGGGAGAGGATGGGCACTTCACTCATGCTCTTCTTTTCAGCCTGCAGTGCGTGTTCGTAGTGGGTCAGCTGGATTGCACATTCCAAATGCGTGTTCCTTTCCAGTGACAAAGGGACACGGGCTTCAGAGGCAGATAGCCACAATGCAGACGTCTGAGGCTGAGTGAGATCCATCTCATTCCAGGTCTCAAAGGGCTCAAAGTGCTTGGGAGCAGTATCCTGTTTCCAACGAGTTTTCAAGTAAGAACTCGGTTCCAAATGGCCATAATTCTTTCCAAAAATTGACTTGGATGAAGGCAGGTTTGTTCTGCAGCATTTTTTTTCACTGAGCTGCCATTGTGAGAGTTAGTAATGTTCCAGTTCAGCCTCTCTCCCTCCCTATCATGCCTCCCCTTGACCTCCTCCAGCTCTTACTTCACTGCAAAGTTATCTTCAAGCCCAAAGTAAGAAACTGTACCTCCTCTCTGCTATAGAAAATATCTTCAGTGCATTCGAATCCCCTCAGAATGTGAAGGTTGCGATGATTGTCAGAAAAATGCTTTGCTCACCTACCCCTGCCCAAAATCTATTCCTGCAGAGTGACCTAATTTTTATGCTGAGACTTATATTGAGATTTTTTTTTTTAATTAAAATATCAAGTTGTTTAAAATCAAATTAGGAAGGCCTTGGAGAGATGCACAAGTATTTGCTTCACTTGGCCTTGATAAACAACACCAAAATTGTAACTACAGAGCATTTAGAGTCAATTATTGAATTACACATTTTCAGTGGTTATTAGAACTCAGTACCCCTCCTGCACATCCAATATTGGCAAGCCTTTAGCTTCGAGGAGCCGGGGCTGTGAGATCCAAAATGCGACCATGAAATAAACGGAGGCTTTGACTGCTCTGCGTTGTGCGGGATCTCTCGGTGAGGAACTCTTGTTGCTGTGCTACCAGCACGAAGGGAACCCAGCTCCCCACCCATTTGCCGTGTGTGTGCTTCCACTATCTCTCCTCTTCTGCCTTCCTCACTCCGCGGTGAATAAACGTAATCGAGCCAGCTGCTGCTTTCACGTCCGTGCGGCTTTTCCGCAGGTGGCACTCCGTTCTCTTGAATGTGCTCCAGCTCATTCCCTGAAGTAAACCCCAGCATCCAAGCCTCTTATTTTGATTATAACCAAATAGTTAGGGAGTAAGAAAGGCAGAAGTGAGTGAATTACTGAACTCATGGAGGGGGAAAGCTTCGGAGCAACTGGTGCAAATTTTTGTGTCTGGTTCCTGGGAAGCTTCTTTTTATCCTCCTACTTTAGCTGCAGTTTTACAGGCAACCACATTCAAAAGAGGAGCCTTGTAAAAGGGGAGTCAAGTATTTGTGGAAGGTGTTGCATCTCTCAACAACTTCTGCTACCCAAATGATTTCTGCTCCAAGCAAAGGTGGTGCTCAGTGTTCTTTCATTTGTATCGTTTATTATTAACCCGTATTTGATTAAAATCATGAAACTGAAGTAATTGTAGAAAATTACTCCCACAGGATGTGAGGATTCCTCCTCTAGCATTTTCTGTGAACACTCTCCTCTTTACGGTTTGGTATAAATTAGAGGCCACTTCTGAGTTTTTAGAGGTTATAAATATGAAAGGGTTTCTTTTTTTTTCCTCCTTCAACTATTACGTCGTCAAATGAGAAGTGGGTAGCAAAAACATGTCTTGTTCTTCCTGTTGCAGAAAATAAGCTAATTTAAAAATCAAAACAATCAGCCCTACCCATTAAAAAAGGTAGTGACAATCAGCCCCTTGCTAACATTTGTCATTCCATGTAGCTCCACGGGCTTTGGTGAGATGGCTCCACATTGCACCCGCATAAATAAAAATACCTTGGGCCCAAAAACCACAGATTTATAAAGGTCAATGTACAGCTTCTAAAGAAACAAATATTTTAAGTGCAGTGCCTAACTCCTGGGTAATTATAACCCATTTTCACAGCTCACCAAATGTCACATTGTCATGTTTACAAAAGCATGAATGCTTTCATGTGGGCCTAGGAAAGTCATATTTGCAGTGCAAAGTTTACCTGCTTATATAAAAGTCTCCCTGATTTTCCTGTTGGTCTAACTTAAAATTATCTAAAATGATTCCTACTTTTGCACACAAAATTACAGAATTAAGCTACTGAGCTATTTCTGAGTGTTATTAGCAAATTTTATTNGGGGGGTGTGCCTGTGAGCAGGACTAAAGGTTGTTTAGTGCCATCTTTTGGGTGGTCCTAATACTACAGAACAGCTTAATCAAAGCAATTATAGATTTGCCACCATTTCTGTGCCTAGGAAGGCACGTGTTACTTGTTTCTAGAGAGTGTGGGGATGGCAAAAACTCAATGGGAGTAGGAATTGCTGAATGTGTTTCCATACTGCATAAAGAACCACCTCCTCCAGTCCTTTCCTAGCACACAATTCCCCAAATCCCCAGCAGCAAAATATTTTCCTATTTAGACACACCAGTTTTTTTCCAGCTTTGGCCAATGTTCATGCTATTTTATAAGATGATTATCTATGTATTCAGTCACACCCTAAGCACCAAATTTCTTTCTCCTGCCTCTCAAGGTAAGATCGACAATAACCTCACTAATTTAATTGTTTATCTTCTGTCTTTATTCAATAGTCCTTGCTAGCCCTAAAAGTAGATCTATGTCAAAACCAGACATGACACAAGCATTCAAAACTCCAACTTAACGTCTTCTCTGATAACGCAGAATTAAAATATTTTTCTCTCAATATTTCATATAAAATATTTCTCTCGAGGTACCTGGTACATGATAATTACAAAATCTAGTCATAAACCACTGCTTTTAATAGGCTTTTAAATAGGATTACATTACAATGTCCCTTTGAAAAGGTTGGTGGTCAACTAATACCACCTTAGGCAAGAGGAAATTGAGTGTACTGAAGTAGCTAATGCTTTCCATTCACCTTAATGGGATGAGAGGGCTTTCTACCCCAACTCCTGGACAAAGGAGAAACTTCCAACAGCAGAGCCTGATTTTACCTGGTAGGGAGAGCACAGGGCTTGGAGGTAGCTGGACTTTGGTGCC
This sequence comes from Tichodroma muraria, assembly GCA_013390105.1. NCBI lineage: Eukaryota > Metazoa > Chordata > Aves > Passeriformes > Sittidae > Tichodroma > Tichodroma muraria. The sequence goes on along the minus strand of WAAG01036967.1, from coordinate 23,397 downwards.
CCTTAAGAGCACAAAGAGCAGGTCAGGGTTTGTCCTGTGATCCCTGACCCAGAGGCAGCACACACAGAGCCAAAGGAATTACTCATGTGTGGAGCAGCATTTATTTACAGCACTTGGCCCTGGAGTCTAGAACACCAGCTGATCCTTTTTGTGCTATCTGTGAGGGTTGAAACGACACACAGAGCAAAATTCTGGACAAGGCAGCCTCTCCAGCAAAATGCTGATGTCTGTAATTAAACTTATCTCTGTGTGGTAATGTTCCCCAGGCACTGCTTCCTGCTCCAAGTGCTTGTTGGAGGCTTTCTGGAAGTGTCAGAAGGTTTGCATTCCCCTGCTCTTGGATAATCAAAACTGCTCGCAAATTTGTTTGGATGTTGAAACAGTCTCAGGCGGGGAGTTTATGCACGGACGGTTTGCAGCATTTTAGGGACATGGGTCTGGAAGCTGCTTCCTTCACCAGTGCATCCTTTCCTCTGCTGGGGTAGGAGGTAGATACACGTAGTTCAGTCCTGAAATTCATCAAATTCAATTTTACAGCTCTCTGTCTCCATCCCTCCTGCTGGAAAACACATCTACACATGTGCCCTCCCTGAAGCAAAAATCACGAGTTAATGTTGTCACTTCTTGCAGTTTCTGAGTGCCTGATGTCATAGCTGGAGTGTTTACAGCTTTTCAATTTGTTTCCGAAACCATGTTTGAGTTTGGATCCTTTTGAGGAGGTAAAAAGAGAATATTTTTCTTGGAGAGCTTTAAAATCCAAATTGCAAAGCTGGCAGGGTTCTCTCAGTTAAATTTGGGTTCACTTTTCTGCCTTATTAGCAATTTCTTTGCACAACCTATTTTAGCTGGTGTATTTACCATATAAAGCAAAGCCGGCTCAGCTGGCATCACTAGAAATTATATAAATGTATGTTTTTATAAAGTGGAAAATTTTTACCTGTTTGCTAAAATACCTGATGATGCTTTGGTTTTAAAAAGTGTGCTCTATGTGACAGCTGTGCATATTTGCACTGGAGCTGGGATTTTTATACCACACTCAGTTCATAAATGGTACTGAGCAACAGCTTCTGAGATTTTTAAATAATCAGGAGAGGAAAAGTGGGTGAGGGAAGCTTGGAAATTGTGCTGATCTACTCTGAGACCTTGGAGGTCTCAGGGAAGGGGCTTCCCTAGATAGCTTTGAAGACACGTAACATACCAGCAGAACGGTTATTGGAATAATTGGAATGTCAGCCTCAGAAGTCCGAGAAGTCTCCTCCAGTCCATATCCCTCGTTAAATCCCACCCTTAATGGGGAGCAGCCCTGCTCCTGCCAGTGCACCCCTGAGGATGAGCCCACCAGCAGCCACACGACCCCAACCAGCACCTCCCCTGAGCCCAAAGCAGCCCGCATCAGCCACGAGGAGGACTCTGTGTCCTCTTCCCCCACTTGCATTTCCCAAGGGACACGCAGATGTCCCTCTGCCCAGCGTGCAGCTGAGGCAGCCAGAGCCAGCTGCAACCCAAAGAACTCGGGGTTGCCTCAGCTGTGTTCCCCAGGGCCCCAAACTGGGCACCAGAGCCAGGCCTCTTTCCCAGCAGGAGAGGGCAATGCCAGCGGGGAAGGGGATATGATGTCCACCTTCCAGTCGTGTCCATCTTATGGTCATTAAGGATGGCTGAGCTTGTGCAGGCAATTAAATTAATTATTCTGATAAAATATATCCCACGTGAAACAATGACGCATCTTTCTGCCTGCAATGTTTTAACAGCATATCTAAATGTGTTTGGAATTAAAACTTAGAATCCTCTGATTAAACCGAAGGTGGAAAACAACTATGAGAGAATGAGTCAAAAGGCTGAGATTAACTGTTAGCTTTCCCCATGCCTATTTTAGCCCTTCCTTCTCTTCTTAGCTCCATGACAGCAAGGGCTTTGCAAAAGGGTTTACATATCAAAGCAAGAGGAGAAATTGAGTGATGCTGAATGAAAGTCACCTGTTTTGTCAGCTGACTTTTTGATGTTTGGTCTTAACACAGCAGCAATGTCTCTTTCAGAAGACCTAAGAGCAACAAGAGTGAAAATACAAATTTGGTTTGCCTTGGTTTTACTACTGTCTGTTTATTTCCTGCTGTGTCTGTGGGATAAACTGACATGGGGGATGGATGGGTGTTTTGTTTGAAAAACTTCATTTCTTGTGGAAGACACTGCACATGCTTCCTCTCGATACCATTTGTAAACAGAGAGTTTCAGCCAAGTTTTTATGAAGCTTTCGATCCTGGAGGGGTTAGCACGATGCTGGGAGTTTAGCCTGGCTATAAATATTCCCAGGAGCGGGGCCAACGCGTCTGCCGAGTCCCCTCTGTTCCCATTTTGTGCCCCAGCTCCGTGTCCCATTGCTGCAGAAGGAGGCATTAACAGTGGGAATTGCAGTCGTGCAAGAGAGGTTTTGTGCCACAGGGGCTCCCTGAGCTCAGCCACGGAGGCACGACCAGGCATCTGCAGGGAACTGGGACAGACAGAGAGGTCAAACCTTCCAAAAACGGGAGGGAGCAGCGGAAGGAGGCTCTGGCTGCCACTGCTCAGCTCCTCTGCCCACAGCACCCACCTGGGCAGCCAGGAGCTTCCTCACCTCACACCCCTCCTTGAGGACGTGCCAGCGAGGGACAGCCAAGAAGGGGCAGCATCAACGCAAACCTGATGGAAGCAGCTCGATCTGTTTTGCCAGCTCCTGGTGGTAGATTTTGGCACGGCCTGCAAATCACACAGTGTGAAAGAGGAGATTTCCCGGGCTTAGCACAGCCCTCCGTTCCCCATCCTCCCGCAACACTTGAGAGCAAGGGAGAGGAGTCAGGAATTAAGGGGGGGGGGGGGAAAAAATAAGGCAAGCAGGCAAGATCTTTGCCCCTCCCCATCCCACTCTGATTGGTAGTAAATTAAATTAACTTTCCCCAAGTTAACTCTGCTTTGCTTGTGACGGCTTCTGGTAATTGAGCTCCCTGTCTTTATCTCAACTCACGAGTTTTCTATCTTATTTTCATCCTCCTGTTCTGCTGAGGGTGAGTGAGGATCAGCTGACATCCAGCCCACCATGACACCCTGCAGTTCTTTGCCTGAGATCAATGTTACAACCTTTTGTTTCCCTAATTTTGTTGATAAAATGGAAATATTAAGCATCCCAATGTGTCAGCCAAATTATGTGATGATGTCTTGCCTCCAGTTCAGCTGACCTTGTGATTAAAACAGTGTCAGTGTTGACATAGAAAAATTATGTGGATTTAGGGAGACCTAAATCCAGGATTTGGAGAGGTCTTTTTGGAGTTTGTTCCATCCCAAGACACCGAAACAAGTCTTACTGACATACATGCCCTTCTACCTGATGGCAAACAAAGATTGCCCATTCACTTCATCCCCAATATTAAAAGAGAAGCAAAAAGCAATCTGAAATTAGAACCTAACATTAGGAAACAAGGGGGACTGAAAGCAGGAAAAAAACCAAGAGGTAACCATCCCATGTCCTGTTCAAAATGTGGATAAAATTTGCCAAACAGCAAGAACCGATCTGCAACATCATGAGCCCCGTCCTGAAAATCATGGCAGAGCTACAGATTGAAGCGTCTAAGAATTGCATTGATGTAACAAAGGTATTTTGTCTTATTGTCTTAGCTGTCTTAGCTAAGAAATTGCTAAATCTCTTTGTATCTTGGGTTCTTACCTGGTGAAGAAGAATAAACCTCGCTAGGGGATTTTAGGAGATACTCGATACTCATTACTGGCAGCAAGTTGCTCATTTGAGCCCCTTCCCTACAAACCAAGAGGAAAGCCCATCCAAGCTTTTAGCAAAGCATGGATTAGATAAGCCTGAGCATGTATATAAACTGTTTGGAGAGCAGAGAGTGGTTAATCACTTCCCTTAAAGGTTTGTGCCCTTTGTTGAATACACTCACTGCCAATCAACTTCTGATTACCCAGCATAACAGGGAGGAAAGGTGGGGGAAGAGGGGATGAGCCAGGGGGAGGGAACTGATATTTAACTCCACTGAAAATGTTTGCTGCCTATGTTCACATTTCTTGACACTTTCTATAAGGTGTATCAGCATTATATGGGCTCTGGTCAGAAAGAAAGATGAGCACATCCAGGACAGCATGGAAATCTTACTGGACAGTGGCTTTGGAATGAGTGAACACACAGAAATCTCAAAGGTAAAAAATTATTAATAGGTGCAGGGATGAGTTTTCATTAGGAGGAATTCCATGGAAACTCTATCATGTCTTGCAGTGCTTGTGAAATCCTCTGTCCACAGGAGAAAGTGAGGGATCTGTTGAAATCCCAGTGTGATAAAAATATCAAAATGTCAGTGGAGCTCAGGGCGCTATGAATGTGCTCCTTGCCATTTGCCAGTGGACCTTGGAGCCATTGTTAGAGCTGTACTTAGCTTCTGAAACACTTTTAAAGCAGCCATGTCATAGTGCAGCATTTTGTCTTGCCTGATTGCTTTTATTTGATCCCTGGCAGTTGTTTTGACCGTGAAAATTCAGGTTTAGGTCAGCTGTTCTCAAGAAATTCAGCTGGTGGCGCAAATTGTTCAGTGGGAATACATCTACTACCAGAAAGTGAGACAAAGTCAGACCTCAACAGTCTTTTAAACCACTTATTGTGGATTTATGTGGGATATGGACAGGTTTGAATTCACATTCTCATGCAAACCTCCTTCTTTTTAAATAGCAAAATATTTGACTCACGCATCCAGAAGTGTCGGTCCAAGTTCCTGCTGAATCCCATTTTGATAAAAGTTTATAAAGGAAAGTAGAAAGAACTGGGAAAAGCTCATTTAGAGTGCACGTAGGCCTACATGGGCTATTTAGCAATAATATTTGGAGTCTGCCCAAATTTCTGCATCTATTCTTTTTTAAGCAACTTTGATAATCAGTAATATAGAAGCAGAAATTACAGAGAAATGCATCACCACATTAAATTCCACGATTCTCCTCCAAAAGAAAAATGTGTATTTCTCATTAAAGTGATGATGGCCATTGTTTTGCTTTTTCCCATTTCTGCTGATTATCAAAACAGGCAAAATTAGAGGTTTTCTCTCTTAACCCTCTTTTCCTACTTAAAAACCCCAACGGTTAATGACCTCACAATTAACAATAAATGGAAATATATAAATTAATCACGCATAACACGAAGACATCATAGAGAAACAGTCTCCAGAAATAATCTTGGAAGTGTTTTTCAGAGGACTTTTTCAACAGTATCAGGTCTTTTATCCCCTATTCAATGGGCCTAATGTGCCATCTGCTGTTTTAATTCTAATTTAATTTTAATTATAACAGTTTTTGAAACGAGCAATCATTCTGCAGCATTGAAACAAATAAGGTTGGGGTGGTTGTTTGCGTTGCCTTTTTTTGTTGTTGTTGTTTAAATTTTGGAAGCAGACAACAGTGCAAGCAGTGGCGGAGAAATTACAGCTTCAACACCGTTTATCCCTCTCAGAGACCAACAGCACTTGGGTCTGAGCCATAAAAACTGTTCTTGCAGAGCAGAAGACGACGATCTGACCCAAAAACTATGATGTGGTGGCGCTATCTGGTGGCTTACTTGCCATTACTCTGTCTTGTGCTCCTGACAGGATTTGGTTTCTTCCTCCAAGCACTAGAAATGTCTTTAAAAAGACCAATTTTATGCCTTTTCTGGGCCTTTATCTAAGTGATGTCCTGTGAAAGGTCAGTGTGTTTCTTCCTGAGTCTTGATTCACACGAACTGTGATTGGAGCTGGCGCAGATTTGGTAGAATATAGACTAAAAATACATATACAGAGGTTTCAGTGCCCTGAATAATCCAGCTAAACTCAAGGGGCTTGTTCACAGGAAGCAATTCAAGCACTTACAGGATGATCCAGGTGGTGATCCAGGTGGTGATCCAGGTGTGACAGGCAGCAAACCTGTTGCAAAAGTTCCCTCCCAACACCATTTGCGTTCGGGCAGTGCAACAGAACAGCTGAGTTCTTTACTAAAACACTTCCCTGGATGTTACATAAAGGCCAGGAAAGCTTCTGTCCTAATCAGAGAACTGTAAAGCTCCCTGCTAAAAGCCTTTCCACCAGGAAAGCTGGAAGATGAACCATGAAACTCTCCCATAACAATTTTTTATAGGCGAGTGCCACCTGGTGGAATATGAAAAATAATTTTCAGCCCGAAAAAAAGCTGTTTTAAGGTGGTCAGGATCTTTTCAAATCACAGAATTAACATCAAAAAACAGCAGCAAAGCCAAAGATGCATCTGGCAGCTGGGTGGACACACCTTTGATGGCCTGGCTCTGGTCCCTGCTGATCTTCGAGTGACACTGATTACGCTAACAGACAAGGAGATTTTCATGGTTTTATTTAATATATTTGCAAGAGTCTTGAACCAGTGCAAGTCCAAAAATAAATTATGAAGATGCTTTCCTTTCAATTCCACAGAGTTTCTATTTCCAGGCTTTTAAACTGGTAATTCCCTAAATTAAGCATCGCGTGCAACAGCAAATTAATTAATGGCATGAATGAACGGTACCTGTGTAGTGTTCTAGCCCAGAAAAAGCACAGCAGGGCTGGGCACACACAGATCTCAATGGTAAGGGTAGATATTTCCAACTCAAGTGAAAAATTAGTCACAACTGGATGGAGTTTGCTGATGATGATGCATTAATGGGCAGCAGTCGCAACCTCTGGAAGTCAATCCAGCGTTTCCTGCTGTGTCCCTAAAAAAATCCCACATTTGAGGCCTACTTCTGATTTTGCTCATCACTCTGTGGGACAAGAGCACTTTTGTTGAGCAAGTAGCTGGGAAATTGGGTTCATCTTTTCATAAGTTTCTTTGCACAGCTTCAAACAATGCGCAATTCTAAACTTGCAAGATTTACTGAACTCCATGGGATGTGGATGTATTGTCAGAACTTAGCAGGCAGTCAGACTGTGCTATTGACACACACATGTGGTTCCAAGTTTGTCTGACATGGTTTAAATTAGGAAGAAAAGCCTTAGGGTTATTAGATTTAGTGGCATAAATGGGACGCTCCATCCCAAGAAAACAGTGGATACGGGAAATTTCAGAAACATTTGCCCTGTCCCGAGGTTCTGCTCCTTCTATTTTCAGCCCCCGAGTTTCACACTTGTGTTAAATGATGTGCTGACAGACACACAAGCATCTTTGTTTCATTGGGAAGCCCAGGAGTTGCCACCAACAGGTACACACATTCTCTTTTTATTCACACATTTACTCGTGACTTCTTTGCCCTCCTCCTCCGGAAAGGCCTCCAGAAGCAGAAAGCTGGGGCTGTGCACATAAAGAATTAAGGGGATTAGCAGCAGCACCACCATGCCTGGGTTATGGCTTCAAAGCAAAATATTGGCTGCACCTACGTAAACGCCTCTGTTTAAGCGACTGGAAAGGAAGCATTTCTCAGAAGTACAGGTGCATGACCGACCGCAGCTACTAGGGCCGAGAAAGGGCAGGAACTGCTTGGGAAAGGGGGGAATTAAAAATTACTTTAAAAAAGAAAAAAAAAAAAGGAAGAAAAATAGAAGGAAAAGCCACGAAGGCGAGCAGGGATGCGTCCCCTCCCTCTCCCGCCCCAGGAGCTCCGGCCCGTCC
>WAAG01036964.1:55630-100579 GCA_013390105.1 Tichodroma muraria | reverse complement strand
GTGTACAATAACTCCAGCACTAGTGTAGGAATTAGACCAAGAACAAAAAATATTAGACTGAGCATGAGAAAAGGAAAATTTAGAAACTGTCAGGGGGATGGATGAAAGAGATCACAATCATAACTAGAGCTGTGAGGTAAAGAAAGTAGAGAAAGAAATGGAAATGAAGGAAAATAATCATAGTCTGGAGGGTACAAATTCACCACTTGTTTTCTGACAAGCATTTCTGAAGGCTGGGGAGGGAAACTCGACTTTTCGTGCTACCAGCCAACTTCTCAGCTAGAGGCCAAGAATTCAGTTGTGAAAATTGTCACTAAAAAATATGTACTTTTGACGGCAGCCTTTAACCAACACAATTGCAGGTTTTAAGAGAATAAAAACACCAGATCATTTAAAAAAAGCAGGCAAAAAAGAAATATTTTTTTTTTTCATAACATGAGTGTCTGGTTTAACTGTGGGAACTGATATAGGTGTGGAAAAAAAATTGACTTGGACCCAAATCAGACAGATTCCACAATTCAGAAGCTAAGGCAATGCAACACAGCTTAAAATTCCAGCAAGGGAAATTGAGCAGAGGTTTTACTCTATTACTGTACAGGCCTGTATTACTCAATTTTGGATCCTCTTACATTACCTTGGATCACTTACATTATCAGACAACTGCACTGTCATTAAACAAATACCTTTTTCAGATAACACCTGGAATTTTTATCTGAGTGCTTGACTTCAAAACTCCTGAACAGCTGCAGCTGCTGGTTATGCAATGTGTAAGTCGCTTGATCCAAAACTACCCTATTTTACACTTTTTCAAGCAAGCCACTTTTCCAATTTTATTTACTAATATTACATCATTAAAATTAAGCCTGAAAATATAAAACAAAGCCAAAAACTTCAAAACCTGGATGGAGCTTCTGGAGATTAACATAAACAGAGCCTACAATGATAAGGAGACAGACCCTTCACTGGCTTTGCCCAAGAGTCAAGGGAGGGTGACAGACATCAATTCTCACTGCTTGCATCAAAGAGCTAAGAAAGTGATTTTTCTGAAAAGGCACAAACTCCATCTTTGGCTGCAAGTTCAGAACAGCTCCTCAGCTGCTCACAGAAAAGCTACATTAATTATACTACAATATCCAACGCAAGCTTTTTAGTTACTGTTACTATAACCCAAACACGAACAATTCATAAGTTGCCAGAAAAAAATACTCACATTCCAAATTTTCAATATATAGGTTTTCAAATTCCCGCTCTATTTGTCCAAAAAGTTCAAGGAGTGTATTCCGGACAGCAGATGGCAACTTAGAATCCTAGGAGGCAAAATATTGGGGGGGTTATATTTTTCTTTACATATATTTGATAAAATTACTCTCCAATCTAAAATTGATTTTAACAGTTATCTTAATGTCCCAGCAGAGGGAAATGAAAACTACTGCTAGTGTAGAACACAAAACAAATAGTTCTGTGTATCATGAAGTTATTCGTCTTATATATTCTTTCTCTTTCAAGGGATAGAATTCAAACCAGCTATGGTATTTGTTTTGGTTTTCTTTACTAGAGAAAAATTATAAGATCAAGATACATGTAGAATTCATTTTAAAAAATAAAAAGTGAGGAAAAATTTCTTTTCAATATCAATATGTTTACAGTTCAAGAAAAAGAATACCTTTGTTTGATAAAGTAACTCAAAAGTTGACTATGCAATAGGTCAGAAGGTTGTGAACACAAGGCATCTTATTACCAAAGCTTAAGACAAACTAAAATTTTAAGTGTATTTTTAACATTTACCTACTTTTGTCACTAATCATAATTAAGTGTGAAGAAAACTACAATTTCTAATCCTTTCCTCCCCAGATATTACTCGAGCATTCTATTCTTCTATTGCTCGTAGACCACAATATGTAAATTGGCTTACTACACTTGCTATTTACCTAGGTAGCCACCTATAAACTTCTTTTAAAAACGTTTTCACTTAACTGAGTCTGCTTCTGGCTCAGCCCCGGGATTGTGTGCAGGCGCAGTGGGAAAGGCCGCCCGTGACCCTGGCTGTGTAAGTTATTTCCGAAGTTTTAAAGAGAGAGCAAGAGAAACCACTCATAGCCATGACACAGAGCACACCTGCTTTGTGCACAATTTTACACAGGTTCACAGCTGGTTTAAGCTGTGGCACTGTGCTGGAAAAAGTGGGACCATGCTCCTTAAGCCCCCCTACACCATTCCTTCCTTCATCTACCTCTCCCTTGATACGGTACTTTTGTTCAGGCATTCATAGACAACCAGAAGCAAAACAGACCCTGATTAAAACCAACTTGAAACAAAACTGATTAAACAAAAATACTAAATACATTAAACACTATTAAGAGAAACACTGAAAATAGAAGAATTACTTCTAATTCAATTATCCAATAATTTCGTACAGCAAGGTTATGGAAGAAACTAACTTATCCTACAACTTTTGTAACTAAAAAGGAGATGTAGAAATTTTTTCAAACCATTTCTCAAAGCCTGAAAGTATAAATGAATCGAAACTTGGAATGAAGTAACCAACATAGTAAAATGCATTCACTTCCTTTCCTCTCTTTAAAGTTGGCATTATTTAAAAAAACTTATTTAAACAGCATGTAATAATGTTATCTCTTTATCTGCAAAAGTCCTTAGCTAGATCTCATGTGGTTACCAGCTCCACTGTGAAGGGGCATTAATACTTTCTACTTGATAGAATCTGCTACCTAGCTGCTCAAGGTCAACAAAATCAAACAAGATGATAGATAAAACATTTTAAACATCTGTGTATTACAATATAATACACTTAGAGTTTGCTAAGAAATACTAAAACAGCTTAACATTTTGGTTTACTATGCAGGGGTGACAGTATATCTTGACCTCTCAGCTGCCCTTCACGCCTTTCCTGACGTAAGGCTGCAGTAGTTCCAAATGCATGAAGGGCTTTCTATCCAAGTACTTGCATTCTCCAACTTCTAAATGACTAGAAGCAACAACCTAGGCTCTGTTAATTCCCAGAAAGCTAATGCTATGATTTACTGAAAAAATAAATTCAATTAAAAAAAAAAAATCACAACACAAAAAACTCCAAGTTTTCCCTTCAGTGTATAGGCAGACTTCAGTGTGAGGTTTCTCACAGCCAGATTCCATTTGTATTTCAAACCAACTGTCTCATCAAAATCAAGTTTTGCATCATCTTTGCCATCCCACACTAACACTGTATAGTCAATTTGACAATAAATACTTTTTAAACTGGTATTTGCTTATCTTTGCCAGTACTGCTTCTGACAGAAGCCTTACCTACAGGTAATCTCAGAATTTTTAGGTGCAACACTCCAAGTCCAGATTGCACCACTACACTGATGTGATTAAGAAAGCTACAGAAGCAGTGGCTGCTGTTCTTTCCCTTAAGTTTAATCGTGGAAGAGCACAACCTTCATTTGAGCCAAACAAAAAAAAAAAAAACCACAAACAAAAACCTGAGTTAGCTCACACTTTTGTCAGGCAGGCAGTATTTGTTTATTTTACGGGAAGGAATGTAGAACAGCATTCCAACTAATATTTTCCCTATCAGAGTCATCATAAGAAGTATTTGGTTTCTTCATATTTCTGGGTTGCTACTATTCCAAGTGCAAACTTATGAAAGCAAGAATCCATCTTGAACTTTTTCTTTTGCAGGTGGTGGGGAGAGGTTGCAGTGAATAAACAGGCTGGGGTTTACAGAGTTTTATGGCTTTATCATTCATGTAAGAATATACAGAAACTGATGAGCTCCACAGGTCTCAACACTACCAGAAACACTGTCAACATTCACAACAATGGTCTCCAAAGGCAGCACTCAGAAGCAACAAAATCTGTGGTTCCTGCAGCTTTACTGGACATATTTCAATATTTAAGTTTGTTTAGCTCCTCTCCATAGAAAACACACAAAGAAGTGATGCAAGCTCCCAAGCATCACCTTACCTGCCCTTCCAACATGTCTCTCTGCAGTGCCGCCCGCTCCTGCTCAGAGCTGTTGGTTCTTCGAATGGAAAGGCTGTGTGATTTACGTTTCTGCTTTGCTTGGCGAGCAGATGCACAGCTTCCACTTTCTATTGGCATTACTTCAAAAAAACAGCTTCACAGGGGCGCCTATGATAAACTAAGAACAAGCATTACACATTACAAATTGCTTTGCCAAACGAGCCACAATTTAAATATTTTTCTCAAAATGGAAGCATTTAGTTCTACTAAACTTTGGAGTTGTTTGGGTTGTCATTAAAAAGAGATCCCTCTTACTTACAGCTGTTCTTCAAACAACGCTAAGTTCAAAACCATACGCATATATGTAAATAGAATGCAATTGCTTCTGCATTATTTATTCATTAGCTAACAAACCTCCACAAAAGGTAAATAAAATCCACTTCCTTGCTCATTTTGGAGAACACCAGCAGAGACAGCCCCAAAATGCTTCCCCGGAAACAACTTTTATGCATACTATAGTTCACTGAAATGCATGCAAAATTAAAACCCAGCTGGAAAATGAAAGCAAACATGGTAATATATGGACACTGTCAGGTTAAAAATGTATTATTCAACTTTAAACCTTACCATACAAAATTTAACAGACGTCCTTGTTCAGACATAGGCAGAAATTAATTTTCATGACAGAAGTTCTGAAAACTACCTTCCACCATTTTTGGAAGCTCATGGTTCCACTTCCCTTAATAATGAAAGTACCCATGAACTTATGAGAGTAGTGAAAGTGCACCTGACTTAACAGGCTGCTGTTGATTTGGTTCATTTCTGTCACCTTGATAAAGCCAAATATATGCATTTCAATATGCCTAAAAACACCTGACAGTATTGCCAAACAGTATTACCATGTATGAGCTACTGCTTCCCCTGTTTAAGAAAAATCAAATTATGTCTGATTTATTGCATAATTGTGGAGAATATATATGAAAAAATCAAATTATGTTTGATTGCATAAATATGGAGAATATGTTCTTTACTGTCAAAATCTTATTTCTACAAACATTTAATTACGGGATTTTTTTAATTTAAACCCGACATTCAACAGAAATTATTTTTTGTTTCATGGGTACCAGTTGTCAAACATTTCAAATGTTTCAGGATTGATTACTCAAAATTTTTCAATCATGCACAATAAGAACAAAATAAAAATTCATTCTCCAGCATAAATCATTTCTGAAACAACAATTAAAACTTAAAATAGGTGCAATAGTCTGCAGAGAAATAGGAGAGCAGAGTTGGCAAAGCTAACCAGGCAACTGAGCTTCCTTTTAAATAAGTTGATCAGAGAAAATGTAAACCAAACCCAGGGCCATTTCCAATTTAAGATCCGCCAACACGCTGGATCTCACGCTAGGAATGAGCACCGTTGCTATTAACAAGATCAGGCATTAACCAGTTCAGGGGGTTGACATGGTGTTTTCAGCTTTTTAACAGATCATAAAGCCAAGGAAAAGCATACCTTATTAAAAAGACAGTATGCACTGTGAATAACAAGAGCTTGAAATCTCCTTTGGGTTTTATATCACAAAATGAAAATGTATAAAGATACAGAAATTTGTATCAAAAATGAGACTAGATTTAGTTAAGATTTTAATGCCCATCCATCCTTATTAAAAACTTAGTATTTTAATTAGCTTTTGGAACAACCGAGTTCCAGTAACCTGACACCAATTCCATAGTGAATCTAAAATAAAATTTAGGTTGCACCAGTGACCTGTACTGTACTAAAAATTTCTTTTTCATATTCTCTGGATTCCACAGAGTCTTCCCCTGCACCTAATCCCATCAGAGGTTTTTATGTGTGATTAATCAGTAGTAACTAAATAGCTACATTCACAAATTAAAGAAGAGACTAGAAAAAATTACCATTGGGTAGTTCCTTATTTGCCTAAATTCCGCTGTTCACTGTGGCTAGATTCCCCTATAAAATTTTTAAAAAGTCCATCTCACAAACAGTTATTGCCAATTTTCTGGGCTTCACTGAGTATCTTCCTGTTCATGGACATATGGTCAAGAATGAGGAACAGGTTTTCTGTGCTCATCACATTTCTATTTCTTTTCAAAAGAGGATCAGATCCCAAGCACACATATATATATTCTCCTCTCTTCCACCCTGCTTCCTGTCTCCCTTGGGAACCACTCTTTCAATGGCTTTCAGTTACCATATTCTGCAGTTTGGGATTACATTTTAAGGCCAGAAGAATCAGTGTGCACTCAGGCAGATTTGTTAAGACAGGTTTATTCATACATATAGCTACATATAATCCCATAAATCCATTATCACCATTTCACTTATGATCTGGGGGCACGGGGGGGGGAGTTGTGTAAAAGAATAAAAGGCAATTTCTAATCCCTGGCAGATGTGGCTCCTGAACTGTTAGACACAAAGATGTTGATGTGGCTTATGCCTTACCAGCCATTGTTTTAACTATGTTACTTTCCATTTGCCCTTTCTGCCAAGCTACCTCATTTTGGAGGATGTTCCTGAGCAATATCCTTTTTCTGAGTGCTTAAATAAAATCATAGAAGGATTTGCATTGGAGGGGACCTTTAAAGGTCACCTAGTCACACTCCTCTGCAATGGGCAGGGACATCTTTATCCGCATCAGGTTGCTCAGAGCCCTGTCCATCCTGACCTTCAATGTTTCCGTGTGTGGGGCATCCATTGCCTCTCTGGCCAACCTCTGCCCACATTTCACCACCCTCACTGTAAAAAATTGTTCCTTCTATTTAATCTCAATCTATCCACTTTTAGGTTAAAATCATTATCCCTTGTCATATCACTATAGGCCCCGGCAAAAAGTTTCTCTTTCTCTAAAGTTCCCTTTAAGTATTGAAAGACCCAGATAAGGTCTCCCCAGAGAATCATCTTGGGCTCAAATCCCCAGCTCTCTCAGCTTTTTTTTCACAGAAGAGGTTTGCTGCACTCTGATAACTTCTGTGGCTCTCCTCTGGACCAGCTCTAACAGTCCACATCTTCTTGTGCCATTGCCTGTCACTGGCTGCATGCACACACCTCTGCCTCACGTTTGGTTTTTCATGCCCCAGTAGCCCCAGGTCCCTCTCTGCTGGACTGCTCTCAACCCGTTCAGCCTCCAGCCTGCACTGATATTGGGGACTGCTCCAACCAAGGTACAGGACCTTGCAGATGGCCCTGTTAAAATTCATGAGGTTTGCATGGGCCCACTCCTGAAGCCTGTCATGATCCTTCTGGGTGCTATCCCTTCCCTCATTGAATCAACTGCACCAGTACACACAGATTTGGCAGCTATAGAATCTACCACATAGAATTTAAAGGGACACAGTCATATGCATGAGATTACATCTTTACAGAGTGAAATTTTCATGTTCACTACACAGAAGTTTCTACTTTGGCAGCTCGTGAGCAAACGGCGCAGACTGGGTAGGAACCACAGCTGTTACTGTCTCTGTTTGGTAGCAGCACTTCACCTGCAGCCAGCGGCACTGCCAGGGACTGCCCCCTCCTCATGCAGCAGCATGACACACCACCCATGCACGTTCTGGAGAGGGCAAACATGCAGCTGTTCCCAGGCTCGGCAGGAGGGTGCACACAGCCACAGCAAAGCTGAAACCAGAGGCCACAAGCAGGCATGTGCATACAGAGGATGGGAAGGAGAAGCTAAGGGGAATAGCTTCACTGCCTTTAATACTATTGTTCTGAATCCCACCAAACAGCCCTACAAACTTTGAGTAACAGAGCAATAATCAAAGAGGTTTTTTAGAATAAGGATTAAATTCAGTTTTAAAATAGTGACAGTGTCCCTTTAAATATTAACTTCACTTTGACAATTTCAGAACTCTTCTAATTGCAGCAGTAAGAAGCTATAGGTTTTTCAAGAGTAGATTTCACAAAACAGATCCTTGGCAATATGATGGTAAGAAAATAAGGTGCTCATTTCTAGCAGTTACCTGATTCCCCTTATTATGTAAGTTTTTCAAACAATGAAAATTACCTGTCCAGAATATCAGTGTCATGTTACATATCCTATGAAAACCATATTAAATATTGATTAGTGAAACAGTCAGTAGTACACAAACCAGTCAAAGTCTTTCATTTTTCTGAAACTTTTGTAGTTAGAACACACCAGACAACAGGAAAGGGGGGATGAGGGAAAATATAAACATAAGTCAAGGCTAGGCACCAAATCCCAGTCAAACCAAGTAAAAAAAGTGCTTCAAAACGATTCATTATATATTATTAGCCAGATTAAATATATCTTAACTTTCGAGTGTTCCAAATGGGTTCTGAAAAGAAAAACTCATTAAGGCCACTCTCCTTCTACTCAGTAATGCCCCAAGTAAGATGGAAAAACCACCAACAAGTATTGGAATCTTGATTCCTGAATCAAATGAAGTTAAATTCACAGTAGCTAAAAATTAGAAATCAAGCATAAAAAAGACTGAACAAAAGTACTTTCTGAGAAAAAAGAGGAGAGGGGGAGAAGGAGGAAGTGTATTGTATTACTAAACTATTTTCACTAAGGGTGGCAGTTCACAAGTAATGTATTACTAAAAAGTGAGATTAAGAGACATACTGAGCTATTCTGCCCAATCGTTTTGGAAAACACTACATTTGCATAGACTTCACACAGTGATCTGTCAAAGCCTTGAGAGAACTCTTCTAACAATGTAAAGCTGCACAAGTAGGGGAGTAAAAGATGTCCCAGAAAACATCTAGACCACAGGTGGTTATTACTTGCTGAATGCAAAGATACTCTGGTATTTCAATATGCTGTTTAATTAAACTAACAAGATATTTTACAGTGTGTTAAATTAAAGTTCTGCCACCTACCTTTCTGTAACAGATGTACTCAGTCACAGGAAATATTTCATCAGAGTAACAGTAAAGAGCAGATGTGTAACCAATTACTGTTTTAGTCAGCTACAACAGAGAAGTGGCACCAACAAAAAGTGTACATATTGGCCTTACCAGACTTAAAAACTCACTGCAGCAATAACTAATCATATTTGCCTACTTCTGCTCTTGAACACAGAACAAGAAGGCTGCTGAAAGGAAAGAATTCCTGGGGTATGCATGTAGCTGAAGCCAGGGAGAAAAGCCGTTTTAAGATGTGTCAGAGCACAGACAGAACGGCTACAGTATTGCATTTCCTTTTTTGTTCATTCAAGACAACACACAAGTCTGTAAAGGGAAAGCATCAGGAATATTCAGCAACATCTTCCTCAACATCTCCCTGCTTCATTTTCTTTAGAGTTTAGAAACAGCAATAGCTACTATTTAAATGATTGTGTCAAATGAAAAAAAAAAAAAAACCCATACAGTTTTAGTGTATTTGTGTGTGCTTAAATCTCCTCATCTCATGTCTCCCATTTTCAAACATGGCTTAGAAGAAAATTTCAGTGTATACTACATAAAACACAAAGGCATTTTACAATAGTAATTATTGTCTAGTGCAGCATTAAACCTTACAATACAAAGATGCCCATTAATGTAGGGGAGTGTGTGGGTTTGGGTTTTTTTTTTCCACAAAGCAGGGAGGGAAAGCAGAAAGAGAGGAGAATGATTACAGTTATTAAGTTCTTAATTACATGGAACTCAGTTTGACAGCATTATTCATGAGTTAAGGGAATTTAAGTATCAACATATGCCACTACACACTTTTATTAATATGCAAAGAAATCAAATTTAAAGGAGTAAAACTTCCATTTTGAGGAGGTCTTCAGTGAACAATTTGCTTCAGTGATGCTGTACATTCAAGTGCCATTAATTCAATGCAAGCCACAAGACAACAACACACCTGAGAAAGATCAGGCTAAACAGACAGCTTTGTAAGACTAGTTGTTTTGCTAAAGGTAAATATTTAGGAAACAAAACCATTCCAGATCCTCACAGATGATGCTAGAAACACTAATGAGCGTGCTCAAACCTTGTAAAATCCACTCAAGCATTACAACATTGATTTTTTTTCCTAAATTTAGTGCAGCTTTTTTTCAAATGAAAGTGGATGTTCCTCGAAATGTAAAAGACGAAAGCAGGCATCCACCACTGAAGGTGACAACCTCCTTTCCACAGAAAGCAGAGTAAAGAAGCTAAATAAATTTTAAGTGTGTTATACAGCTGAAATCAAGGATAAAAATGTTAACACATTAGTGAGTACCTACTCTAAGCAAGCTTCTAACACCCACATCCAAATGCAAGCCAGCCCAGTTTTGCTGCTGGCAAGCTTTGATCTTGCTAATTCAACTATGTCAGCAAATGCTGCAGTCACACCAAAATGCAGGGCTGGCCTATCCTGCCATACAGTCTGCTAAAGCAAGAAATGTTACTCTCACCATACAAGCTCATATTATCTAATACTAAACAAGAATAATTAGCAGACTTGGATTCATTTTTTTTTTATTTCTTTTTTTAAATATGATCGAAACCTTCCTGGGTCCACTAATAATCATCAGACTAAGACCTATTTAGTGAAATTGCTGATGTCCTGAAGGCTTCCCTTTGACACCAGTGCCACCAGTGCTCGCTGAGGGTGCTCATTGTTTCAACTAGTTTAAATGGTGCAAGGTATAATACAATCTTATGTTCAACACTAATTAGTGACCTATCAGTATATATTGTGGCTTATTTATAGGTATTGATTAACTGACTTTATTGAAGAGTTCAACAGACTGCATCAGATCCTGCTAAATTACTTACAGCCAGTTAAAATATGTTTGAAGGGCACATTATTTCCTCAGCTGTTCCACTGACACTGCAGCTCCAATTTCTGTACTAGCAAATCCCTAACAGCCTAGAAGTAGCCTACATGCAGGCACGGGGATGCAAATACAAGACCTGAGGGTGAGGAATCCTAAATTCAAGAGCAAAGGCGATTTAACCAGGTGATTGTTCAAGGAAGTACTGCACCACACTCAGAAGCCAGAATCTTATTCTGCTAGTCTCTAAACAAATAATATTTATGTACTTGTTATGAATGTATGAGATGAATTGCTACTATGGTCTTATTCAAGCACAGTGGCCTCTAGTATCATTGCTCTTCATCTGGGAATGTATTATTTGCCAGTAAATTAGAATATTTTAGTTCTTAAGGCTTGAACAAAAGCAAGTAATTTTGACTCTAACTGTAATACATCTAGCAAGCTCTTCAGAAGCACCAATAAATAATCTCTGTACAGCACATTCTTGAAGCATTACCTCATATGGTCTAGCACAGAGAACTACAGAACCTACCAAGAGTCCGCATAAGAGCGCTGTGAGCACCCAGCCTACCATCTTGAACACCAAGCCTAAAAATAGTCAGTACATATTGCTTGAGGATAAGAAAACACAAATCACTCATGCTTGCAAGGAGATCATCCTGATTCCTGTCCACTCCTCAGCAGTCATTCACAGAGCAGTATCCAGCTCTCCCCCCAGGGCTTTGAAGGGTTCGCCTCCAGAAAAAGCCCCTCACCCTGGCTTTCACCTCACAAGACAACCTACTAGTCTTAGCTCCAAGACTTAAAATTCCGTGACATAAAGTGATCCTAGTCTCATCTCAAATTTTGGAATGCAATACCACTTAATTCCTCCTTACTCGGCACATACTTGTTCTGGCTTGCAGATTCAGGATTTAATAGAAGTAAGATCTTCATGTAAGACATTACCACCACACTCACGATATTTTTCTTGTGATTGTACCAAAAAACTTAAGCACTTCAGTCCATACTAAAGACTGCATGTTTCAAAGAAGTCCTGAATTAAAGAAATAGATGGTGGAAGGGCCTGTCTATATTAAAAAGAGACAGTCTCATCTTAGAATCTTTAGATTTAACATGATAAACCTAGTTCAGGGACAAACATACACATTAACAACTGGCATTAAAAAGACAATCAACATTACAGTTGGCCTCTGCCTAAAATTCTAATGTTTGGTGCCAGCACCTTTTCTTAAAATAATTGCCCAAGTCCACAACACACAAAGCTATATCTAAAGTTATTCCAAGACAGGCTAGAACTGACACCACACACAAAGATTATCTTATCTAAACTACTCATTAGAAAACATACTTGTGGGTTCTTGGGGTTACCAGCTCTCTTTCAAAAACATCAAGAAATGCCAACAGCAGACTTACTTGGAAAGCAGTTTCAGAAATTTGCTTAAGGAGAATGATGCAGTTGTAATGTTGTAGAATGGGTGCCTGAACAACGGACATTTGTAGCACGTCAAGGTGTACTCAATGACACTGAATCACGAAGCTGTTCCACCAGTTTCTTACATAAACCTTCCATGACATTACTGTTATAGAAAGCCCGCTTTAACCACAATAACAAAATAAATTTGACAAGCTGGACAAGAGAGATAAAAAAACAGGCAGAAGTTTCTCTTTTCTCACAAACACCAAGACATCTTTGAGCCACGGATCAACTCTTAACTTGAAAGTTTTCTTTGTCTTTCCATAAGGAATGGAACCTAACATCCACTCAACCTCTGAATATATTAAGCATATCTATTCTTCCCTCAAACTTATTTCCACAGGGTTTTAGCTCAGAAAAAGAGAAAACTACTGAAGATGGCTCTTTACAGACAACTTTTATCTGTCTTAGACCCTTCCATGTCATCCTCCCACTGCTGAAGGCCCGATTTGCCCCATACCACTACAAACGGTGCTCCCCTCATCATTTAGCTGTGCCCCACTTCAGAAATGTGGGCGTTTCATGTTTACTCCATTTGTACAGGTGTCAGAGGATCTGAACTCCACCTGTAAACTACCGGGGCTCTACACTTGGCCTGTCCTTAGGATACGCAGCAGCACACGAACAAAGTTAGCGAGAGGAGTCTCCTCAGCAGCACCCTCGGCTTCCCTACCCGCAGACCTGGAACCATCCCTACAGCCTGGGGCTGGAAGAGCTCAAAAACCGCGACACACAGAAGAGGAAGGAGAGCTTATTTTCGGTTGTTTCGGGGTTTTAGAGGAGAACGTGCAAGTCATTTCACGCGGAAATAAAGCGGAATAGGACGGGCAGGGAGGGGGTGCCCGGGCAGGAGCCCCGGTTTGCGCCGCGGGCCTGGGCGGCGGCGGCGGCACCGCGCAGGTACCACCGCGATGGTGCCACCGCCGCTGCCCCGGACCCCGCCCGGACCCCCGCACCCCTCAGCCCCTCGGGCGGCCGCGAAGATGGCGGAGGGTCCGCGCCCCGCTGCCCCCGCACTCACCTGTCAGCCACAGCCGCGGCGNCGGCACAGCCTCCCGCCCGGCACAGCCCGCGGGCTCGGCAGTGCCCTCGGCCACAGGGACAGCCCCGCGGGCTCGGCAGTGCCGCCGGGGCCGGGCGGGAGCTGCCCCGCCGCCACCCCACTCCTCGGCCCCGCAGCCCCGCTGCTCCGCGGGTCAGCGGAGCGCTGGAGGTTAAACAGCGGAGGCGTTTTCCGTCCCGACCGTGGCCCCTCGGGGTAACACTGTGTTAGTTTACCGTTATTGTTACCGAATTAAAACTGCTGCCGCTTTGGTTAGGCAGTTACCTCCAGTAATACTGGAGTAGGTGGACTGACAAGGGAGATGAAATTTTCCTGAAGCACCATGTAATTCCATATTTTTTTTTAATACAGAAGGGCTGAGAGATACCGAATGTAGAGTTTTTTCTACTGTGTCTGCAGACGGAGTGACAGGCAAGGCATCAAAGCTAACCACGATGTTCTGCAAGTAGGCTGTTCACTCTGAAGCCTACAACGCGTAATTGAAATGTGATTAATTCCTCTGCTGATTAGCACTTAGAATAAACCTCCACCTAAAATTCTTATTCATTATAACAGATAGTGAAAGTCAAAAGAGGCCTTCGCCTAATTATTTTCTCTCTTCTGGCAGATTATCTTAACTGCCTTAGAAGAGGTCTGTAAAAAGGCCAGAAGAACATGGGCCAGTGAGAGCTGGAAATATTACATTTTCTTTTAATGTGCTTCCCAACTACAAATCTGCCTGCAGTTCTCATTTGTCTTTTTTCCTTTCTACTCACTTCTGTGCAGTCATGTCTTAAAGCTCTATTAAACAGCAACAAAAATAGTGGTTTACCTATTTACTAGTATATTATTACCTATTTACTAGTATATTTTATATTACTGGAAGTCATTCTCCAAAACCACCAGCCTAACTGGTTGAGAACATCCCATAATTTTAGCCTCTTCCCTTCTTCAAAGCCACTAAAAGAGAGCAAACTAAATAGTTAAGTGGCTTTAAGGAGTAGAAAAGAGGGGAAACTGCACAGGCAAAAGGAGAGGAACAAGAGATGGAACAGAAGTGCCCAGGAGGAAGCCTGAACACAACATAACCAAACGCTCCAGTTCAATACTTTGGACTCTCTTTAGAGCTGGTGCAGTTGTGGGTGGCTCAGCCATCTTTGCCACGTGACAATTCAAGTTCTCAGCTGTTCAGTTTCTAACTAGACATTTTTAAGCCTCATAATCCCTACCAAAATTACTTTACCCTAATATAACACTACTGTACTGTAACAATTTTAGCTATATGTATGAAGGAAAAAAATGTCCAGCAGGAGTACAAAGATCCGCATTAGAGATTTCCTGGGGAGAATGCCTGGCAGCTTTCTTCTCCTCTGGAGCAGCACACTCCCTAGGAGCAGGGTGCATTACAGAGACAACCACTTTTGTTACCTGAAGAAATGCAAAATACTGAAATGAGGAAAGGTGGGCTAAACAACTTTTTCCTTGGTAGACGGTACCTCACTTGAAAATTAACAGGCCCTGTATGGATGCAGTTGCTTTTTCATGAGAAGAGAATGACAACTAGCCTGTTGTTACTCTAGCTCTGCTACTGGTTTGGCTTTGTCATGGCATTGCAAGAGTAGCAGGCACTGTGCAATGTATAGGAGCAAGTACAGAACAAAAGACTGACCTGCTTTTCACAAAGTACCTGATACAAAAGAGACATAGATAGCGATACGGCAGCCTAGGGAAACAGGTCAGTACTAGTCAGCATCTTTTCAACAGCTAACAAGCTTTTTTAGTCAGCATACAGTAAATACAGCGGCAAAAGTTATGTTGTCCTGGACAAATCTACTTCTGCACCCATGGCTGAACTCGAAAAGACAAGATAGAAGGCTTGGGAAATCAGCAAAAGGACAGAATAATAGCTGAACCTCCCAAGTTATTTTTCAAACCTGTAAATGTAGCAGGAAAAGGCAAAGCCTTCTGTCCAGAGCTTAAACCAAAAGATATAAATCCAAAACCAAACCAACCAACAAAAAAAATCTAAGGGAGAAAAGGACTCAAGAGTTATTTCTTGATTCATATAGGAATCCTCTTAATAACTCCTTCCTAGAAGAGTGGTTTCCTATACCATTATTCATTCACCTTATGCTGTATAAAAACATTTGGAAGCCATCCATCATAGCACTCTTTCCATCAGCTTGAGATAGCAGAACTAAATGCAAATACAACTTCCTACTTATATATTTAGCATATATGTATTACATTCTTACTACAAAGACATCTGCCTTCTCTGAAGTGAGCTGAAGCCAACCCACTTCCCTGAAAGAAGCCTTTTAAGAAGAGTCAAGAGAACAGCATATTAGTTAAGACTGGAAAGTATTTACCTCTCATTTCAGATAAAACTCAGGTTGTTTTTCTCTCAGCACATGAGTGGATCATTTAGACAAGTATTTTCTGAAGAGCTATGGCTCCAGGCAGGAAAGGACTCCCAAGAGGAATTCTCTAGGGAGACCAGGAACAGAGATATCTCTGTAGCTGAGAAGGGTGGAGTCTTAAACATCGGAGCAAGTTAACAGGAAGCTGAGAAAGAAGTTTGGATATGAAAGGGGGAAAAGAAGCCTGTTAATTTTCCTTGGCAAATCTGAAAACTGAGGACAAGCATTTTTCAGGAGTTTATTCTAGGCTGGGGTCAAATCCCAGGTTTGTTCAGCACTTATTTCATCTTGTAGCTTGTCATTATCTAGTTTAACTTGTTGGAGAATTAAAATGTTTTCCTTCAGTTTGGTGGGGGTTGCACTTTCTCTTCTCTTAGAAGACACCTAAAGTCTGTCAGTAGTTTGCAGTTGACTGGATTTTCAGGTGAATGAAAGACTTATCAGTTGTTACAGAAAACTGTTTTTCCCTTGTTAGCTGTTTGAAAACAGTCAGCAGACTTCAGGAAATGCAAAAATTAAGTCTTAAAAGCATCTATATGTCATTTCAGGCATTCTGTTTATGCAGGGTGGAGTAGAAGTTCTGAGGTTCCAGTGAAGTGCATACCATTAAAAAATTAGCATGCTTTATTTTCAACACAAAGAGCTTTGAAGGCACAGAGCAAGTCTGGAGGGGAACAAAAGAAAAGATGATACAGGTGACATAAAACACCTGATCCTAAAAGTATCTGGTTAAAGGCTTGGGAAGTCTCTCCCTTGTTTGTTTTGTGAACATGGTTTGTTTTTTCTCTGTCATCCTTCATCCCTGCTTCTTTGCCTCTCATTATCCACCAGGACTTGCTGTCACTTCTTGCAGCTCACCAGCGTTGAGTGAAGTGCTTTTTTTGTCTGTGCAAGACAGAAATTATAATTGTTTCTGACTGTCAGGTTCTAAAGTGGCTTTATAGAAGTTTTTGGCAGTTATTGCTAGGAAGAAAAGCCTCTTTTCTATATTGTCTATAAGGACATTTTTCCTGGTTTCCCTCTGCTGTGTAGCCTGAAGGTCACTACGTACACCTGCTAATGTCCCATGCCAGCTGTGCCCCAAACACTTCTCTGCCTCCCAGGGGAGTAGTTTCTATTCTAAAGGAGCTTCACTCACAAGAGAGCTGCTTATTAACTCTGTTGTCATCATAAGAAATGTTGGTTTGTATGTCCATCGCAGTACTTATTTTTTTGATAGATCTGTGTAGCTTGTTTTGTTACTTTAGGAAAATGATAGAAGAAAAAATTACAGTTTTGGGGTTTTTTTTTATCTGGAACAATGAAACAAGCAAGTGATCAATGTGGTGAAGGATGTTCTCAATATTTCTTCAAAGCTCAGTCTCCAGTTACTGTGCTTTTGTGCCAGTGACTCAGCAATAAGTAATCTGTAAAGTAATGAAAAGTAAACTCCATAAAAAGCTGTGTACATTTCCATCCTTTCTGAGAGTACATATTTATTATCAACATTCTTGTGATAACATTAAATTTGTAGTTTGTTAATGAATAACACAATATTAACATTAATTCTAATGTTTTTATGTTATGTTTTATGTAGTTAAAAGGATATGTAGCAGCCAAAACATTGTTACAGTCCTTTTTTTTTTTTTCTTTCGCTTTTGATGCTCTGCTGGTTTCAAGTGGCTTTCACTCAAATCACCTCCACTCTTCTTTCTTGCAGCAAGATCTGCACAGCGGAATGCTATAAGATAACACACCTACCCCCCAGCCCCCTTGTAAAATATTAACTGTCCATTTGAACATTTGTGCTGCTAATGTCACTAAGTGACAGGCCATCTGTCCTGTTCACAGGAAAAATCAAGCAAATGAGACTGAAATGCTGGAACTTGAGCTGAGAGAAGTCAGAGAGAGCCATGCCTCCAAGACATGTAATTTCTAGGCCTTTTATGGCAACCAGTCATAAACCCAAATCTGTGGATGAGCAATAAACCAGCAAAAGTCTTGCTGAGAAGGTATTTAGCTATGGTGGTGTGAAGTTTCTCGAGGCTGGAATTGAGGTTTCTCTTGTTTGTTTTCTGTGCATTTCTAAACTCCCCTATCTGACCAGTTCATCTTGACATCCTTCCTGTGCTCCATTCCTACCCAGAAAGTGTGTTTCTTTCTCTGCCCCTCAAGAGCTCACTGAGTCTGGCAAATTCAGAGCTTGACTAGCACAGGAACTGCTTCCTGCCAGCTGTAGCTGTCAGTGCAGGAGGGCAGCCAGTATTCCCCCACTCCAGGTACCACATCACAGGCTGGGATCCGTGTGGCACACGTTGGACCTCTTTAGCTCGAAGGATGCTACTGCAGATCAAAGAAAAGCATCCAGGATTAAATGTGCCACAAAGCCCTGTTACTCTGCAGTCCCAAGCTTATGGCCGCCACCTGAAACACTCCCAGAACCGAGCAGAAATTCGGTGCTGGAACTGTTTGCCACAAACACCGGCACATTTGTGCGAGCCAGTACTTGGGCACAGTCGTTCGGTTTTCGTGGGTGGGTGAAAAGACAATAAGCAGCACTGAATGTTAGAAATATTCAATCTTTAGACCCTGGAATGTGCTGCCCAGGGAGGTGGTGGAGTCAGTCCCTGGAGGTGTTTAAGGGAAGACTGGATGCGGCACTCAGTGCCATGGTCCGGTTGACATGGTAGTGTCCGGTCATAGGCTGGACTCGCTGATCTCAGAGGCCTTTTACAGCCTCACTGAGTCTGTGATTCCCGGTTACCCTCAAAACCTAAAGGCTTCTCCCCGCTCAGGGAGCCCGACCCCGACCCTCTCCCGCGCCGCTGTGGGCATCACCGCACGTCCCGCCCGCAGCCCCGCCCCGCCCCGCTCCCATTGGTCAGCTCGCCGCCGCTCCCTGTCCCTATTGGACATTTTGCCGCTGCTCCCTGTCCCTATTGGGCAGCGCCTCTCCGGGGCTGTGTCGCGATTGGCCGCGCGCTCCGCCTCTCCCACCTGTCGCTGCTGGCACCGCCCCCCGCGCCGCAGTGGGGCGATCGGGCGATGCTGTGACGTCAGCTCCGGGCGGCGGCGCCATTGGCGGGCGGGGTGTGACGAGGGATGTGGCGCGCGCTGCTGCGAGGCGGGAGCGCGGCCCCGCGGAGCGGCCCCGGCGTGAGGGGAGCGCGGCGGGTGCCGAGCGCACGGAGAGCGAGGTGAGCGGGGAGCGGGGACAGCCGCCGGGCGGGCACCCTGCCCCTCAGCACTGCCGAGGCGCATCCGGGAAACGCAGACGTGGAACTCCCGGAGCCGGTCTGTCGGAAGGCAACGAAGGTCATGAAGGGACGGGCGCATCTCTTAGAAGTTAAGCCTGAGGGAGACGGGTCTGTTCAGCTTCGAGGAGAGACAGCTGAGAGGAGACATCGTTGACATCTATAAATATCTATGGGAGGGTGCCAAGGGGATGGTCCTCATTGCTGAGCAATAAGACAAGAGGTAACGGGCAGAAACTGATGCCTAGGAATTTGCACCTCAGCGTGTGGAAGAGCTCCTTTAGCGTGGAGGTGACCGTGCGCTGGAACAGGTTGCCCGGAGTAGGTGTAGAGCCTTCCTCCCCGGGGATACTCCAGAATTATCTGAATGCAGTCCTGTTCCACG
Source organism: Tichodroma muraria (assembly GCA_013390105.1). Classification (NCBI taxonomy): domain Eukaryota; kingdom Metazoa; phylum Chordata; class Aves; order Passeriformes; family Sittidae; genus Tichodroma; species Tichodroma muraria. Next base: position 81,324 of record WAAG01036964.1, on the reverse strand, counting down.
TACTCTGGGATGACCCAGACAGAGCAGGGAGGGCCACCAGGTGACCCCCGGTGGTCCCTTCCAACCTGACCCATTGAGGGATTCTTTGGGCTGCCGGGAGCGCGCCCACGGCAGCAGGGGCTCGGGGTGGAGCGGGGGCTGCTTTGGAGGTGCCTCGGGTTGAAACCCTGTTACCGAGCCTTTCGAGACGTGTGGAGAGGAGAGATCCTCGAGCGCAGGATGCCCGGCGTTATAAATGTAGCCGGAGTTAGTGGTGCACAGCTGGAAGTTTGGAACTGGAATTCCTGCCATTGACAGCCCGTAAAAATGTTCACCTCAGTTCCTCACTTGAACAGCTCCTCACAGCAGCTGCTGCAAGGGCTTCCTGAGGAATAAAAATGCTTCAAGCACCTGCCAAGTGTTGTTATGTGATTTCTATTGTGGATAAGATATTTCAGGAACCTAAAGGCATGTAAACCTTCCCAAAATAAAATTGGTGTGCAATTTACACCATGGCAGAGAAACAAGACATTAGGTTGTTTCTCACACTCTGCCCAGAACCTTATGGATGTTGTTTTTAGTGAATGACTCTTCTTTGTCTGTCTTCAGTAGAACAGGTGCTACCATCACGATGCCTGAAGTAAACACAGATCACCTGGATGAGCAGCAGGTGCAGCTCTTGGCAGAGATGTGCATCGTTATCGATGAAAATGACAATAAGATTGGAGCAGAGACCAAGAAAAACTGTCACCTGAATGAAAACATTGACAAAGGTACGGCTTGCTTATCTTCTAATTGAACCATTAAGTTGATTAAATATTTTCAGAAGCATAGTCATGATTAAATTAAAGCCTTAATCTCAGATGAGTGTTGGATCAAACCAGAGCAAGTACCTCCCCATAGGCCCCTCCTCCTCAGCATAAAATATTTAATGTTAAAATTCTGCAGAATGGAGGAACAATTGGAGTTGCCAGTTGTTGCAACCTCAGTTGGAGGCAATTGCAAAGGAGAGAAACATGTGATTGCACATACAAGCTTGATAAATATTTTTAATTACATTTTGAAGATAGTGTTTTTCCTATTATGGATACCTGATTCTATGTAGCTTTTCCTAAAGAAAGCTGTTTGCTTCTTTGCTGGGTTCTTTTCAAGTTGAAAAGGATTTCATTTTAAAGTAGTTCACCCAGAGTTCTACTTCAAACACTGCTAATAGGGAAGGGCTTAATGGATTTTGGGTTTACTTGAGGTTGGTCAGATTGAACAGTCTCTCATGGTAGTGTGTGACCTCTCTCTATATACTCTATATACTTGGGGAAAACATCTTCCTGAAGAGCGAGGAATAACAGACTCAAAAGGTGAAGAAAACAGCAATCACACTGTTATTAGTGGAGCCTGTTTTCCTTCTACTTTTGCAATTCTTGAAAGGTCTTGAAATTCCATACAGCTTTTTAGGAATTTTCCAGTCATCTCTTTTTGATTGTAAGTTTATGGGTGCCAAGCTGTCCTTGGAAGCTTGCCCAAATGTGCACATTCAGAATGGTGAACTTACTGAGTTTTGAATAACTCCTCTGTTGCATTTTTGTTCTAGAAACTCTTCTAATTTCATGTTTTGCATAATCTGACATAGAAGCCTGAAGAATAGCTCTTGAGTTATTTATCAAATCTGTTTTTTAACATATTAATTTCAGATTGGATTATGTAAAAATGAGGCTGTTATAAGCCCTTAAATGTCTTCATATGTTTTTTTTCTCTTCTATTAAATATCTCAGTCTTGTTGTTTGTTTGCATTTTTTTATTTTTAGGTCTACTGCACAGAGCTTTCAGTGTTTTCTTATTTAATACAGAAAATAAACTGCTGCTGCAGCAGAGGTCGAATGCAAAAATTACATTTCCAGGTTAGTACTGAACCATTGTATTTATACGAATGCTTTATTTCGATCAGTATTTTTAAAAAATATGTCAATCCAATCCTGCAGTGTAACTCATTCTGAGGTTTTAGAAGTTACTACTTTGGAGAGGATGTACTTCCAATACTTTTGAGAGCTCAAGATATCTTGTGGGTGAAGTAAGATAATGGGAACACTCCTGTATTGTTATATATATTCTTGGGAAATGGTTGTTCCCTGACGTGTTTGATCCTGTTCACACAAGGGCAGAGGGTGTGGTGTTTATCCCCTCTGCTGCAAGACATTGATTGGAGTTGAAGAAATGGCTCTGGTGGCTGTGGAGAGTGTCCCATTCCACTGGTAAAAGCTGATGTGCAGCAGAGCCCTGGTGCCTGGGAGATCTGTGGACCTTTGTCTGTGTTGTCTTAACAAACGCTTCTTTAACTCTGCCAGAAGTGAGACTGTGTGGCCAAACCATGCAGTGCATGACTTTTGAACAGTCCTGAACTATTACTGTCAAATGCAAATGGAGAGGCATGAAAATGGGGAGGAGAATCAGATAGAAACAGCTTACATGAGGCATGCTGGAGGGAGCGTGGAATTGTCTGTTGCAAAATTTTCAATGGAAAACAAAACCAAGTGTTTCCAACTCAAGGAAGGAAGACCTTTTTCTTTTTTCCAAGGGAGTCTTTACTTTAGAGTTTGTTTTTCACTTTTTTCCTTCTCTGCTAACTAGTCAAAATGCTCAAATGTGGTTTGTAGATATTCTAACTCTATTTTAGATGCTTTTGAGTTCGACTTTTATAGACAAAAGGTTGAAACAGAATATGGATCAGTTGTCCTTTAAACACAGGTATACATTTTGTATTTAATTCTGCTTTCTGCCAACTGTTCTTGAAGCTCTGGGAATATTTTTATTATCCTGTTACATATAAACTCTCAAAAGTAATTTTAATTAGCATTTGTGAGATAAACAAGGTCTTTATAGATTGGCTTTCTCGGTAAATGTGTTGGGAATAAGAATACCTGTCCTCATGTGTATCAAACACTAGCCTGCAAAGCAGTGTTTGGCAGAGGCAAATTGCAGAGCAAAATATGTGAAGGAAACGGTGAGGTGTAAATATCTTCTATCTTCTTTCTGTGACCCTTCTCTGCAAGAGAGAAATGACACTGTGATGTGTTCAATAACTGGCCTTTGTCTCTGGGGGATTTTTGTGGTGTGGATTTTGAGGTTTTTTTCCCAGGTCTTGATACATGTCAAAAATTGACTGATCCAAACTTCTTGCAGATTGTTTTACCAACACTTGTTGCAGTCATCCTCTAAGCCATCCACAAGAACTGGAAGAAAATGACGCCATTGGTGTTCGGAGAGCAGCACAGAGACGACTGAAAGCAGAGTTGGGAATTCCCATGGAGCAGGTAAAGGAAGGAGGGAGACACAGGAATTCTTTGCCAGTTTACAGACTGTGTCTGGCAGGCGAGTCAGCCTCAAACCTAAAAATGAACTTATCTTTGGAGATGCAGAGAACTGAGTGAAGTTCCAGAGATCCCTGGAGGGCAGGCTTACACTTGGTCTGTCAGTACATGGTTCTGACCTTGGTTTCAAGTAGTTGTCAAGTCTTTTCCTTGGGAGGTGAGGGGTAGGTGCAAGTGTTTGTGTTCACCAGTGCTCAGTGAGTGTGCAATAAAGTGTGGTAAACATTATTTAAAACGTACCATGTAGAAGAAACACACTCCAAGTATTACAGGGCGAGTCTGGCTAGAGAAATGCTGTGAAATTCATGCCATCAAACTGCTTTAAGTTATTTTCTTTTTCCTAGTAATTCTTTGTGAAAAAGTGCATTGCAGTTGTACACTTGGAAACAAATAATTTCTAAGGAAGAGGATTATAGCTGATAAATTGTACTGCAATGCCCAGCAGTGCAATTCTCCTGGTCTGGCAGCACTTCTGACGAGTGTTTTTGTTGTAGGTAACTCCAGAAGAAATCTCCTACCTGACACGAATTCACTACAAGGCCAAGTCTGATGGGATCTGGGGAGAACATGAGATAGACTATATCTTATTTGTGCAGAAGGATGTGACACTGAATCCTGACCCCAACGAGATCCAAAGCTACTGCTATGTGACACAGAAAGAACTTAAACAGCTCTTGGATAAGGCTGCCAGGAATGAAGTTAAGATTACTCCATGGTTCAAGCTGATAGCAGAGACCTTTCTTTTTAAGTGGTGGGATAACTTGAATAACTTGAACAAATTTGTTGAGCATGAAAAAATACACCGAATGTAAATAGCTGGGATAAAAGGTGCTGAAGGCTAGCAATGATGTGTTGTCTCATTAACACTGACAAATCATGACTTAAGTGCAGGGAATTGGTCCACACAGAGAATATTTAGTTTATACGGATGTTGTCATAGCAAATGTTTTTTATTGTCTTTGTCACCTCTTCCCCCTCATCCTTGGTTCTCTTGGGCCTGTTAAGATCTCATGTAAAATGAGTAACAGTAGCATGAAACCCCTGGGTTCCTACTCCTCCACTGCCTAGTGAAAGATCCTCAGCCTGTGTGCCCTGCACACCTGGGAGGGAGCCCGGGCGCCTCCTGCCCAGCTCAGGCAGGACTGGGGTGTTCCCACTGAATTTAACCATGCTTTGAATAGTGATTACACATGACTGTGGGCTCTGCTGTGATGTTGAGAAGACCAACTGCCAGAAGAAAAAAAACAATTTAAAGTTATCAGGATTATTTTTAACTGCAGAAAGCAAATCTCTTCAGCTACCCTACCCTATAATTAACCAAACCCATAAAAGCTTAAGTAATTGGATTGCCTGTGTGGAGTAAGTTTGATTTTGAAGTGCTGATATATGTGTTAAAACTTTAGATAACAAACGGTGTTCGGGGTTTTTTCCCCCACCAGGCTTTTCTGATTAGCTGATGGCTGAGTACTGGACATCTGAAATTTAAAAAAAAGGGTTAATTACAGCTAATGTAAACATCCCTGTCTAATGTCAGTAGTCTGTCTTTGGAGATACGATATGCACTTAAATGGCTCTTTTCCATTTTCCAGAAAACAAAGGCATCCTGATACAAGGGCTTTTCTTTTCCTGTAGTAGTCATTCCCAGACAACTCAAACCCACTGAACTCCAAAATTCAAGACTAAGATCCAGTGTAAGCTCACAAATTGTCAATGTCAGTTAATTAGAAATTGTACCAGAGTACCAGAGCTAATCCTTTTTTTATTCTGCAGTCAATCCATTGCTAGGAACTTAGGAGGCTTTTTTCAATGTGACAAATACTCCAGGGTGTGTCAATTTTAATTATAGACTGGGGGGGAGGGAGGGAGGGTCCTCAAAAAAGTTTGTGATTTCTTCTGTTAGCACACTACTCAAACTAGATTTTTTACGTTCTCCCAGTCTGATGAAATAGGATGTTTGTCATACTACTTATCATTAAAAGTAAACTTGGTAATGATTCAGTGTCTAACTTTTTCCAGTGGTAAAGGTTTCTCTTTCTCGTCCCTTTTGTGACTGCAGCACTGAAGTTTCCATGTACCAGCATCTCCAATGGTTCAACAGTTCAAGGTTTTAGAGCCAAGTTTGTTGTGTATTGGCCAGAACTGATGTATTGTTTCAAAGCAAGTAATATCGGGTGAGGGAACAGTGCATGGGACGTAGCAGCTGTCTTGAATTCAGTGCAATCAGCCATGTTACCCAGCTGTAGGCAATGGAGAAGTTCTCAAGTACTTTTAAAATCTAACTTTATAATTAAAATACCTTGCCTAAACCCTTGGACTGTTGTTTTCTTTTCAGATGTGAAGCAATGTAAAGAATAATCTCTGTGATTGCCACACTCTAAGCGCTACCTTGCCAGTTAAACACCACTGAAGCAGCATGATGTGGGCAGGGCAGCAGGGCACAGACCTACTGGAAACACTGTTTTTCTAGTTCTGCTTGGAGCAAAAGCTGGCAGAGCAGATCGTGAAGTACAAATCCTGTGCATATGGAAGCTGAAAAAAAAGTTTTGCTTAACAGTTCCTCAAAGTCCCTCAAAAGATTTTCTTGACATTGGTCTTCTTTGTGGTATCACAGTGTGTTTTATTCTGAATTTATTACACAAAGTAGATGAGAGAAACTATAGATTTACACATGACGCAAAAGCTGACATCTGAACAGTTACTGGTTGTATTTCAAAAAGTAGTGATTTGAGGGTTCTTTCTTCTTTATTTTTTTGTGTGTTAGTTTTTAATATGGATTTGAAGTGTACTGTTCAAGCAACACATTTAAAATCCATCATTTTACAAACCTCTGCATAACCAAGTAGGGACAAAAAGTAAATATTTCACATTTGACAATATATTTTGCCTTGAGCAGATACAGAATTTTGTCTATGGGGTCCTGAAGAGAAAATGTCTTGCTGCACCAAGGATAACAGTAGCATGTGCTTGCCACAAAATTTCAGTCTGATCCTCATTCTCTACGTATCTGACATATTAATCTGAAATACTCAAAGCTGTAAGGTGTCACCTTCCCAGCCCCTGCTGTTTTGGGTTATTACTGATTTAGGTGGCAGGTCAGTACTAGAACTGCAGTTTCTCCTCCAGTCACCCTGCATCTTAGTAAAGCAGTGGCGTTGCTGCCTCCTGTGCTTCAGTGCACAAACACGAACTCTGTGTAGCGCTTGATGCTCGCCCCTACCCATTTCAGCCTTCACCAGCAACATGAACTCATCACCAAGGATTACTGGCATGCAGCAATCCAAAACACTGAACCCAGTGTTCACGTTTCTAGATTTAACCTCATTTCAAATTAGTTTTGTATAGAAATATAAACACTTTACTGATACATTAAAGTCAGGAATAAGAATATGGAAGAAAGTATTTTTTATGTCTGTTTATAAATGGTTTCTGGCACTAGAATTGAGAAATTTCTCATGGTATTGCTTGGAACTGCAACATCAAGGTATTGAAATACTGAACTTGAAGTATCTTAACCATTAACATAAAACATACACTTGAACACCAAGTATTACAAAAAAGAATGACAGGACTTGAAATAGTTTTAATAAATTTAATTTTGATTTTAATTTTCTCATTTTTGATTAGTTTTTAATTTTGATTCAGAAGACTGCTTATCTTCTCTGTGTTTTACCAGATTTTCTCTTCCCAGCCAGCAAATGTCTTGGCTTCAAGTTAAATATGTGCCTGTCTGCCTCTCCTTTCCTGCCCAGGCGATTCATTTTCTTTTGAGCTTTCTTTGCCATGATCTTGACCTTCTTCACCATCTATTTAAAAACAAACAAACAAACAAACATGCAGAGTAACTTCCTCAGTAACTCAGGTAACAAGCTTTACCTTTAAAAAACCCACTAAGCTGGATGGTTTTATCAAGGATATTAACACCAATTCTAGAGCAGCATCACTGTGACACTATCAAAGTGACACTAACCCTCCTTAGCAAAGCTTTCCAGTACACTAACACAGGATAATGCTATCCCTGGAATTCCTCACTTACTGAAGGTGGAACTCCACAGTTTGCAGAAGTCTTCCTTCAGACTTGCATTGAGAGACAAGAATTAAAATGTACTTCCTTGGTCTGTATTGTTACATGTTATTTGTAAGAAGGCAGCAGAGAAACATAGAGTCCAAAAGAAAAGATGATGAAGCCGCAGGGAAACCAAACGCAAACTCTGGACAAACATAACCAGCCTACTCTGAAGCTTCCCAGGAGCTGGTCTAGGTACAGTCATGCTGGTTTAGCTGCCCAACAGGTAAATACAGATAAATTACAAACCTTTTCATCCCGAAGGCCAGACACATCCCGCGGTGTGCGAGAGCAGCTGCGACTGCGCGACACCGACTTGGGGGTTTCAGACTCGTCCCGTTTGCGCTTCCTTGTGGTGCTGCGCGACCTTCTCACATAATGTGCCTGAAATTGAAAATACCATTTAACCTTTAAAGCCAGAAACAATCAGCTCATTTCTAATCAGAGTAATAGGAAAAACAGGAAGTGGATTGCTGTGATAAATTATATTGGTTATTCCATAGTAACGTAAAGATCTTGACAGCTGTTGGTCACTGCCTCTCCGTCCTACATGAACACCCAAATTTCAGTGAATACTAGCTTTTTTTCCTCCACAATTACCAACTGGCTTTTTGTTTGGATGGAGTAGACTAAAAAGTAATCAGTAAAAAGATACAAATTAATGGATAGCAACACTTAAGCAATTTTGCAACAGCAAAATAGCAATGACGAAATCTACCCTGATCAGTGCCCCCTTTACTGGGGAAAACCCTAAAGAATTTCAGATCTGAAGACTGATCATGTTACAGCATTAGTATTACATTCCTATATGGCTCCTACATCAACATGGCATGGCAGCTATGAGAACCATAAATGCTTGCTTCAGATGTCTAATGTTGACAGCTCTTGTTTCCTAACTCCTTGCTTAGCTAAAGAATGAGAGACCTCAAGATCCAGGGAGATGTAATACTGCTGGATTTGCTGTACAAAGTGTTTTGGGTTTTTTTAATTTCTGCTAAAATAAAATATCTCCTGAACGCCAGTCTCTGATGAAGTACTTTTATCTGCCTTACATTTAAAGATGCCAGCTGCCCTCAAAAACTTCAATTACAGCTCATGCAATTAATGAACTATAAAAAGATAGATCTGTCACTATTACTATTTCTGACATAGTAGAGTCTCATCCAACAAAGTAGACTTGAAAATTAAAAAGTATGCTTAGCCAAGCCTGTTCTTGAATCCTACACAAATTCCAAGAAAGCAGTGCACATATGTATGATTCTTGATAAATGTTAGTTTTTCAGCTTATCTAACCTGTTTTGATCACATTACTCAAAAAATTCCAGTACCAGCTGCCTCATCTGCAGTTCCTAATTCATCCTTAATAGATTCCACCTCTCTCTATAATGCATTTCAACTGTGCTCAAAGAAATTTAAGTCTCTTTTAGACAAATGTTTTATTACCAAAAACTTACATCATCTTTATTAGTCATGTCAAGTCCAAGATCAGTCATTTCTTTCTCTAACACTTTCCTCTGGACCTGTAAAACACAGTTAAGAAGACATTTTTAAAAAAAAAAATCCTTCCATGTTATTTTTTGTTTCAATATACCACAAGTCCCTTATATTCACTATGCATTTCTGGCTTTATCATATCCACAAGCAGGTCATAGATGTCCTACTTCCACATTTCATTTTTTGCAACTTATTTATTTTGCACCCATAAATTCTGCTTCACAGGACTGGAGTGGCCCAGCATTTCCTAAAGACTTTATAATTAGTTTGCCTTTTTCAGGGGAAGCTGACAAGGAGAGGTAGCCTGGTCAAAAATGTTTCCTTTTCTCCCAAAAGGCACATACTCTGCAGAAGGCAAGAGATCTTGGGAGCAACAGCAGCTAGATTAATTTTTTCAAAATGTCTAGGTATAAGTTTATTATTTGGCAATTGTCCTGGACTAGTCAGAAAAGACTTTGCCATCAGAAAGAGTGATACCTGGCTACCAAAAAAAAGACACATCACCTTTTCCTTTTCATAACAAATTTTACATGATTGTGTTTTCAAGTAATTATCCAATTCTTGTAATTATTTGAATTTTAAGCAAACAGACAATATACAATGAAACAACCCAGTTAAACAACTGAATCAAATGATTAAAAACCTTTTTGCAATATACATGGAGTTTTACACAAGATGCACTTATATGAAACAAAAAAAAAAAGAGCTACTATGCCTCCTCAGCTAAGCAGTGACCAGAACTCCTGGGAGAACAGAAGAAAGCAAGCAGTGAAAGGGCCAAGTATGAGCAAAAGCCATCAGTTCCACTACCTGACAGTGATACCTGCTTTCATGATGTTGTTACATAGGCAGCAAGATTTTTTTACAGAACATGTTTTTACAGAATATGTTCTACACTCACCTTTTTAGCTGTTCTAGGCATCCTTGGCCCATGAACATCTTTTTCCTTTGACTGCAGGATTTTCAGTTTCTTCTTTTCTCGGATCCGTCTTGCCAAATGTCTGATTTCCATCATTTCTTCATCTTCGCTTTCTGGTTCACTGTCATATTCTCCAGCAGCTTCTCTCAGCTCTTCTTCTTTCTCCAATTCTTCCAGTTTCTTAGATTTTGAAGAGGTAAAATGAAGATCAGATCCTTGACTTATGATGCTCAACATTACATTTGTACATGGTCCTGGGCCATGAGAGCAGACAGGCCCTCCAAAGAAGGAGCTACATTACCTGATAACCACACTGAGCCACGCCTAATGGAGCGGGTGATACAGATCACTGTGAACCCATGGACACACTGCTGTGCAGACTAACTCCATCACCCCACATTATCACTTGGCTAAATTTGTGTGGCTGCCCAAAGCTGCCCAGTGTGTGAAAGCAGCTGTACTGTCCTGTGAGCTGTGCTTGCTGTGCCATTTCTGGAAACAGACTCTGAAAAACCCTCCACTTCTGACACTCAGCATGAGTCCAGAACACCAGCAATTCAAAGGAACCCAACTGCATAACTGGCAGGCTCCACTCACCACTCCTCCTCAATAACCAGCAGGAAATCCAAACAGTGATTATTATTAAATGAAAATGTTACAAATTGAGCATTCAGTACATTTCCTCCATAGACATAAATCTGATGGATGAATTTCATATTATTAAAAATACATAAAGTTTGATAGCTACATTCCTGTAGCTGTAGTCAAAGAATGAAGAAATATAACTTCTAGTGCAAACCCCATTTAGAATTTATTTTAGAATGAAACAGGTAAGACCACCATCAGTCTCACAAGGTGAAGCAGTTTTCCATTCATCTGAAATTCTGTCCTTGATCATTCAAAAATATTACTTTTTCCCATGACAAGTGCAGACAATGCAAAAAAGAACAGGTTCTCGTTATACATTGTTTTTAATCTACAAACAGTAACTGACATTAAACAAATAAGAGATAAAGAGGAAAGAAAAGTGCAAAGCAAAAAATGGAAAACTCACTTTCATTATATCAGGATCAATGTAGTCAAGTATATTATGGCCTTCCCATATCTCTGGAATCTTATCATATTTCTCAGATGGATTCATTAAGTCCCAGTATTCTTAAAAATACAGAAAAAGTTGATAAAGAGACAAAAATTAATTTCAAAGAACATTCCATGACAAAAAACAACACTCATAACACACACAAAAGAAGTGCCCTATCCTTAAGAACTTGGCAGCACCTCTGCTACATTCACAAATATTTCTGATCTCCATCCTACTGCCGAAGACTGTTCAGTCATGGCATGACCCACTGCCCCAAGACACGTCGGGCAACAAATACCCAGCTGAAACACAATATATGCTGTTCTCTCTCATACTGATACTTGCTTAACAAAGAGAGCATCAGAAATCAATGAACTACTACAATACAGAATGGAAAGAAAAAATCACTTGAATCATCAGACCAGCTGTTTCATGCCTGTGACTCCAAAATGGGAAACAACTGAGTGACATCACAAAACACATCCCTAAAGATCACCAGATCTGGAACAGAAGGATAGTATGCAATAAAATGGTGGCACTGGTGAACAGTTGAAAGGAGTCAGGCTTAAGTATTCCCCCTTAAGGCTGACATAGCCACGCTTTACTGTTTAGTAATAACAATGGTAACACCAATTCTTATCTAATACTTACTCTGCAGATCCAAAATATAATCATCTCCCATTTCAAGTTCAATATCTCTCTCCTGCAAAGACATACATAGCTTTAGATATCATCTAATTTAGAAGCTATGGACTAACACAGCAAATTTAAAATCCAGCTGCTGACTTCCTGATTCAGAGATGCCACTTACCAATTTTCTCTTGGGAGTATCTACTTCCATGCGTTTCTTACGAGCTACTACTCCGTCAGGTATAAAAGGCAGTCGCTCCTGGAATAAATCCACCCCAATAAAAAAGGGAAAAGAAGTTCACATCAATTTTTTTACACTGCTATAAATCACCAGCTGCACTGTAATGTATTTCTGAAGAATACAAAATCCCAAGCTCCCACCAGGAAAGGCACTTACAGATAATAAATTAGAAAACTTCAACATATGAATCTGTTCACAGATTAACAATGACAGAATTCTTATCCTACTTAAGAAGTACTGGGAAATACATTAAATAGTGCAAACATGTAGCCTACCTTGTTATCTCTTTTGGTTGGCATGGCCAAGTGTAATCTATTCAGTACTTCATTCACTTTGTTTCCTTTCATTTTAGTATCAACACGATGGGCCAACAGTCTGTCACAGGCCTGAAAGTACACATGGCAATTTAAGGTGAGAACAAAGCCTTTTAGATACAGCAAATGACACTGCAGGCATTCAATCCCAAGTATCTGGCTTCACATCTTACTCTCTTTTTGTCTTATACCTCTAACTCTCAAGAAAGCATCAAATTATTTTATATTAAAAGCATCGTGGGAAGACGCATATGCAGATATGTATTTTTTTAACAGGACTCAGAAAAAACACACAACTAAAAAAAAATTATTATGACACTATTTATCATTTTCAGCCAAGCCCACTGAGGTACAATGAAGAAAATAATTTTAAATTTTATCACTATAATGCAGTTTAACTGAGATTAAACTCATACAAGTGAAGCAAAATGTTAGCTGTTCATTTGGGATGAAACTAAGAGAAAGCACCTACCTCTGTTTTAACTTGCATTACACCTTCTTCAGTTAGTGTACTTGTCTCTATTACAGAAAATCCTTCTGCTTCAAAAGCTTCAAATATTTTCTAAAATTGAAAAATTATCCCAAAAAATGACATCCTGTCCATTTGTTAATATACCAATACATTAAGACCAGAAATCTTAATCCAGTATCAATACATACAATGTGTTGCTATTTTATTAGAAGGCTTTTCTAAAAAGATTTCTAAAAAGTTTACAATTATAGTTCTGTTTAATCTCTTCCTTTATAAGCAAATAACTACTTTCTGAAAGGCACCTATGAATGACCCATAAGGGAAAAAAAAAGTGAGAGAAACACAAATTCTATGTGCTTTATCCTGTAGATACAATCAAAATAAAAGGCCTGAAGGACCTTTTATTGCAACTGTTCAGTTACACCTTTCAGTCTAGTGCTCACCGTGTCTGTCACTGGAAGGATTATTGAGTAAAGCTATTGTCTAACTTCCAATTACAGCAGTAATTGAAAGTTCTCACACCATCAGAGATTTCTGAGACCATTAAGAACCTGCCTTCCATTTGGCACTTACAATATTCAGACAAGGGCTACATTAGACAGTACTAAAGAAAGATGGGGTCGAGACCTGCAAAGCTACCTTCCACTGCACTCTTAGAGCAGTTCAATAAAGAAATGATCATGTAAAGGTTTTTGCCCAATAAAAATTATAACCATCCACAATGCACACATAGTATTTCTGTAAACATCAAAAGACAGGTGAGAGAAGTATCCTAACCTGACTCTCTTCAGGAAGTTCTGAAATCCTCCTCACATCGCATTTGTTTGCAACGATTATAAGTGGCTGATAAAAAGGAAAAAATAGAAATCTTAATTCAAGTTACCAGGTCATAAACCTCTGGGGTTTGTTAATAACGTGAATGAAACTCACCTTGTTAGCAAACAATGGTTTAATATTTCTGAAGAGCTCCACCTGCTCCTCCAAGCTATGCCCACACTGCTCAGACACATCCATCACGTAGAGCACAGCAGCACGCAGATGTGCCAGGGCAGTGATAGCTTGCATCTCAATGGTGTTCCTGTCCTCCAGGGGGTGATCCAAAATACCAGGAGTGTCTACTACCTAATTAACATCATTAAGCCAAGGTGTTACCGATCAGCTATTGCAGAACACGGGTTCATCAATATTGTCTTTTTCAAGACAGCAACAGTTTTTCCTTTCAGTCACAATAGTGAGCTCTGCCAAACTGAGAATGTGAAAAGATAGAAATGGGAGAAGAATGAGGTTTCATAACCAACACTCCAAGTATTGCAGAGGAAGGGAAAATGCTGCCCATACCTGACCCAGAATTTGAGAGTGATAAAAAGTGATCTGGCTTTAGTCAATAACTCCATTTCCCATCTTCCCTCCAAACGAAAACAGACCCATGCATGCACATTTTTAGAACAGGTTTTGACTGCTTCCCTCACTTGGCACACTGCACCTTGCTCAGCAGCTGTCAGACACAGGATGTCTCAGCAAGACATGAAAATGCAACTCCCATGGCAAAAAGGCAAATCAGTCTATAACCAGCTCACTCTTTCAAGACAATGTAAAATAGTAACAGTTCTTACCTGCCAACGTAGATACTTATAATCCATATGTCCCACAAAGAGAGATTTTGTGGTAAAGGCATAAGGCTGCACTTCTACATCTGCTCTTGTAACCTTAAAACAAGATTTAGTCACACACATTTATTTAAAATTTCCTGAAGTTGCAAGTACTATATCCTAATTATAACACACTTCCTTTGCTACAAGGGGAAAAAATAAAGCTAAAAATTGGTTATTCTAGTCTCTCTGCAAGTATTCATCTATAAGAAAATATGCTAATGGGATGTTATTTTGGAAAAGATAAGGATTTTTAAGAGTGGAATCTATCATAATTTTCCATTTATTCCTCCAGGAATTTCATTCAACCTCTACTCACACATCTGAACTTGCTACTGCTCACATCAGACACTGCCACAACTATATCAAATTGTTTAGAAGTTACCTTATTTTAATTGAATTGTATCTCAATATTATTTATGGAAAAGCCACTCACATACCTTATTTATGAAGCTGGATTTCCCAACATTTGGATAGCCACACAGGAGAAGAGTTCGTGTATTGGGATCAATGGTCGGCAAACGAGACAAATGTTGTCGCACTGAAATGTTGAAAAGATTTTTTAAGTGTCTGTGATAGTTTAAGTTTTACTCAGATGGAATAACAATACATATGCTGAATTGTTTACATAAAAATTAGTAACATTTCTGATTTGATGTGATCATTTATGAAAGTATGTAATAGTTTGCAGACTCCACAAGTATCTACATACAACAAAAATAAGATGTCATAAATATTTAAGAAATGAAGACCACTGTCTTACAGCTAGAATGACTCCACCAAATCAGGCAACGTAACCTGAAGGACTAATAAGTCTGAAATAAGGAGGAATGTCTGCAAAATCTTTAGCAACATTTTTCACATATACGTTACTGAAAAGAATAGTAAGTAAAAGCATGTCTGTGACTTTAAACAAAGAAAAAAGTTTTATCACTCTTAGTAATACCATAAAAATCAATAAATATTCAAAGAGAAAGCTATTTTGTTGAAAAATAAACACTAAGTATTTGGGGATTCTAAAACTGTTCCTGTGTTTCCTGGACCTAAACAGGTACTAAATATCTGTATTTAGTATTAGATTTATCTAAAAATATATTTAGTAGTAGATTTATCTTAATATCTGTAACCGGTACTAAACGCATTCTTCTAACTGCTACTAGGCATAATAAACTTTATATCCCATTCACGTGCCTTTTTTTAGCCCGTATGTAACACCAACCTTGCTCCAAATACTCCAGGCTCTGTTTCTGTCTCTTGATGATGGTGCACATGCGTCCCAGGGCCGCCCGTTTGAGCTGCTTGCAGCGGTACAGAGAATCCCCGTACTTCATCAGGCGCACGTAGTCCTTGGCAACACTGCGGGCACAGGAAAGCAGGATTCAGCCAGCCATCGCCAGGCACGTGCAAAACCAGAGAAACCTGTGTCCCTTACTTGTCAATCAGGTTCTTGGCAATATTGATCTGCCCCAAAGCCAACTTGTAGTGATCTTTGTCATACAGAACATTCATCAGATCCGCGTAGAAAGGGTGAATATCCTAAAACAAAAGCACAGTGTTAAGTCTCATAATTTCTTATTCTAAGATGACTATTTCTTGTACACAATGTAAGTTCTTTTTTTTTTTTTCTCCAGTACAGCAACACAAATGACACTAAAAGGCAAACAATTTTCATTACTATCTTATGTAAGAAAAATAATCTGCTTGGTCATTAAATGCATGAATCTTAATTCCTCTGAATTTCTTCTGCAAACACATTTCTGACTTATTCATACAGAGCTTCCGTTTGATCTTTTGCTTTCTAAAATACTTCATATTACAACTCCTCTTTTTTTCAAGTAAAAAACTGCAAGAAGCCAACAGAAATTGTCTCTAAAAGGAAATTCATATTATAGCAGAAACACAGCAACGCTATTAATTCCTTTTTTTTTCTGAGTGCTGCATTAAATTCTATACAAGACTGCTCAAATAATGTCCAAATAAATCCTCACCTTTCCAAGGAAATGGTATCTCTGGTACAAATCTTTTAAGCAGAGTATTTCAGCTAGTTATGTAATTACCTGAAGAAATTTCATCATGTGATGTTAAAAAAAACCCAGAAGATGTTTCTGGGAATTCTGAAGCAACACTCACTTGATATGAAATTATCAAGAAAAACAATTCAATAGGCAAATACTTTCAGTCTGAGCAGAAAACTGCCCATAAAAAAGTCCCACTGGGCACACGGATCCAGTTGCAGTTGTTGGAAGTTAATACTGTGTTTGTAACGCAACGCTTTATGAGGACAACATTTAGGTTGTCAAATTAACTCCTGAAGATGGAATATGATATATTATATTTCTTGGTATTTCCTAGGGAATACTAAGCATAAGCAAAATTTCTATATGCACACACAAAGAAGAAATAGGCAGACACAACATACTAAAATCCTCATATTTTGTCTTCATTTAAAAGCAACTTCTGGAAAACATATCTGATCAGCTAAAAGCTTATAAAATCCAGCCTTTGATGATCATCCACAGGCACAGCTTAGACTTCTCTTCTTCATAGGAACATACAACCTTTGCAGTACAGGTTCTGCCCACTACTCACAGTAAAATCTACTTGAAATCAGCCAAATTGTCTACGTAGAGAAATCAGCAAATGAGAGACCACTTACATCTAATTTTGGGAAATCTGTTAAGATCTGAGTGAGTCTGTCATGGTAATTTTGTTGAGTATATTTGACTTTTCGCATATAAAAATGTCGAATCCGATGGATTTGATAATGTTTATGAATGACAGTTGGAGTCTTTCGCTGAGTCTTTGACAATGTCAAATCTATGAAGTCCTGCAATCGAGGAAACATGATTAATTACACAAAACGTCAAGTTCTTGTAAAGGCAACAATTTTATTTTGGTGGAGGAGCACGCTGACGGGTTAAGCGCATCCGCAGTTTGACACGTATGTTTTAGGGCAGGCAGGAATAAGCAGTTTGCACATTCTCTATCCAGTTCCTATTTCAATGGACCGCAGGCTGCCCCCGGCCCAGCCGCCCCAGCCAGTCCGACCCCTGGGGGGAGTTCCCCTCACCGTGCTAAATTTAAAACCCCTTCCTCCGACTGGCAGAGGACTTTATTTTGAAGCAAGACGTTGCGATGACTTTGGGTATGACACAGCTTTGGAAAACAGGAGGGATTTTTGTGGAGGCCACCCCGACACCCCCGCAGGGAGAAGCGCGGCCTCAGGATCCTCTCTGACAGGACCCCACCCCCCCACACCGCAAAACGCAANCCCCGACACTGTACATGGTACGGGCCGCCGGGCGCAGCAGCACCAGCCCAGGGCGAGTCCACGGCTCCAGCGGGAGGGGGACGAGGCGAAGGCCGACACCACGCCGGCACCGCGGAAGCGGCGGGGAGGGCAGCGCGGTCCTCGGAAGCCGCCGTGCGGGAGGAACGGGACGGACGGCCCGGTGCGGAGGGCACTGAGGGCACGAACGGGGAAGGGGCACGAACGGGGGAGCGCGGCCGTACCTTGGCAGACGGAACCACCGTGATCTTCTTGAAGTTGTAGAGCGCCATGGCCACCACCACCGCCGCGCCACGCGCCGGAAAGGGAGCGGGCCCGCGGCTCTCGCGAGAGCTCGGCGCGTCCGGCCCGGGAAGGCGGGAGAGGGAGGGGAGCGGAGGAGGGAGGAGGAGACGGATGGAGAGGGAGAGGGAGAGAGGGAAGACGGAGGGTTGAGTCTTAGTGTTGTTATAGATTGAGACACAGACGATTTCGAGTGTCTAAATCTATAACAAATTTGGTGCCGTGACTCGGATCGAGATTAGATAGTAACCTGTAACTACATTGGGGAAGGCGCCCCGCCATTTGGCGGCCCCCGTGGTCCTCGGGTTGCTTCTCTCTCGACCGACGAACCTAAATTGAACAACGAGCAAAAGGAGAACCGGTAACCCTGTAATCTTTGTGCACGAAGCTCCGAACGAAGAGTGAGTATAAGTCGGGAATCCGTTCGGTTTGGGCTGGGTGTCCTGGGGCACGGTGTACGAGACGTCCCATCAGGACGCAGTGAGTGCGGACCCTCTGGTAGTGCGTTTCTCGAGGGAGCGAGCCACAAACGAGGGGAGCGGTTGGTGTGTGTGTGAGAGTGCCTCAGAAGATGGGACAAAGGAAAAGCAAGCCCTTTGAGCCCATGGGAGAGGGGCCCCATGTGCGACTGCCCCGAACACCACCAGAGAGTCCATTAGGAATAATGTTAAAACATTGCAATAACTTCCCCTCCAGGCGGGGAAAAGACAAGCTAAAAATGATCCACTACTGCATAGAAGTCTGGGGTGGAAAACAAATTCGAGGAGACTATTTGTATTGGCCTGTTTTTGGGTCCTTTGAGGACTGGATATGTCAGGCTTTAAACATTTACGTTAACTCCAAAGAACCGTTCAGTTTGGAAGAGAGTGAGTACGCTAGTTTGTGGATAGTGTTCGACACCAGGGTAAACTTATACCCTCTAAAAGAAAAAGGGGGTGGTGACCGGGGGAGGAGAGATAGAGAAGAAGAAACGGTCCCCATGATACCACCACCATATATTCCCCCACCACCACCTCCCCCTCCTATCCTACCACCACCATCCCTGCCACCCCAGCCCTCACCCTCGGCCCCACACAGATTCTCCTCCCGGTCACACAGACCCAGATTCTCCTCCCAGTTCCCCCGAGGATTGTAGACGTAGAACCCGGAGTCAAACACGGCATGTGAAAGGAAGTGGCAGTTTGTATCCTTTGAGAGAAGTCCCAATGGGGGGTCCACAACCGGGCATGGGATTTGTGTCAATCCCCATTAATTCAGGGGACGTAAGACAATTCAAGGATAAATTGGGAGATCTTTTAGAAGACCCACTGGGAGTAGCAGAAAAGGTGGATCAATTTCTGGGGCCCAATATTTACACGTGGGATGAGATTTAAGCTATTTTAGGTATCCTTTTTACCACAGAAGAGAAAAACATGATCAGAAGGGCTGGAATGAGAATTTGGGATGCACAGCATGCCCAAGGACCCGCTGCAGACATAAAATGGCCACTGCAGAGGCCCAATTGGGATCATCAAGATCCAGCCCATAGAGGCCATATGCAAGACCTCAGGAATATTATCATTCAAGGCGTTAGGGAGGCGGTCCCCAGGGGACAGAACATTAACAAGGCTTTCAATGAACATCAAGAAGCCGGTGAGTCCCCCACTAAATGGCTGGAGAGGTTACGGAAAATCCTCCAAATGTACTCCAATCTGAATCTCGATACTCAGGAGGGACAAGCTTTGCTAAAAATGCAATTTGTAGCGAATGCATGGGAAGATATTAGGAGGAAAATTGAGAAGATAGACGGCAAAATAGAGGATTGGATGAGTTGTTGAGGGAGGCACAGAAGGTGTTTGTTAGGAGAGAGGATGAAAGGTATAAAAAGCAAGCAAGACTGATGGTAGCAGTGGCCTGGGAGGGACAGCGTGGGGGTGGGATCAGACCTACCCACAGATTTTGGACCCAGGGTGGACAAAGTAAGAAGAAAAGTGGACATAGAGTGCTATTACTGTGGAAAGAAAGGACACATTAAGAGACAATGCAGAAAGCGGCTGCAGGACGAAAAGATGTTCAAGGAGGATTAGGGGGGTCAGGGGCTTTATTTTCTGGGGACCAGAGGTAGAGCTGAGCCCTTGATAAAGATTAAGATAGGTCCCCAGCAACAAGAAATTGAGTTCCTTGTGGACTCAGGGGCCGAAAGGTCCACGGTACAGGAAATACCCCGAGGATGTTATTTGTCCTCGGAGACAATACAAGTAATCGGGGCCAAAGGGGAACCTTTTGGGGTTCTGGTAATCAAAGATGTTCTTTTTGAAACAGAGTCTAAATTTGGGATGGGATTCCTATTGTTGGTCCCAGAAGCAGACTATAACTTGCTGGGACGAGATTTGATCATAACATTGGGTATTAATTTAGAAGTTAAAAATAATGAACTGCAAGTAAAACTGTGTCCCCTTAGAAGTGAGGATGAAATAAAGATTAACCCTGAAGTTTGGTATACTCCTGAGACAGTGGGCAAATTGGATATCTCACCCTTTGCAGTAACTATCAAGAACCCGGAAATCCTGGTGTAAGAGACAGTCCGAAGATCCTTCCTCTGCCTCACGACTGTCTCGAGGACAGAGGCTGAGACCCCAAACTAGAGAGCCCCTCCTCAACAGACTGTGCCCAGCCTGGCCAAAGGTGGATGTGTGCCAAGGATTGTTCTCACACAGGGGTGTGCTGGTGCCATGGTGCCCGCGTCCGAATGGACATTGATTGATCTGTCATGGTACGCTGCTCCGAATGGACGCCGATCGAGAGCCGACACCTGCGGCTCGAGGGGAACGCTACGCCTGCTGCTCAAGAAGAAAGAGCAAGACTCAACACGAGACCTCCCCACCTGTTGGCNTTGCTGTTAGTAAAAATCCAGTCTCTTGCTGTTGTGCCTCTTGTACCCTGAGATAAACGAACCCATCACGAATCCCACCTGAGCAGATCGTGATACCCGGTCAAAATAAAACAATACCCAATTTCACGAGAAGGTCGGCTGGGCTTGAAATCGGAGATTGAGAGGTTAATTAAACAAGGGTTACTGGAGCCATATATGTCTCCCTTTAATACACCTATTTTACCAGTAAGGAAAGCCGATGGATCTTATAGACTAGTTCGTGACCTGTGGGAGATCAACAAAAGGACACTTGCAAGGTTCCCAGTTGTAGCAAACCCGTACACTTTACTAAGCCAATTAGGACCCGGAAGTCGATGGTATAGTGTGATTGATCTCAAAGATGCATTCTGGGCTTGCCCGTTGGACAAAGATAGCAGGGATTATTTTGCTTTTGAATGGGAAGATCCAGAAACCCACAGAAAGCAGCAATTAAGATGGACGGTGTTGCCACAGGGGTTTACAGAATCCCCCAATTTGTTTGGACAAGCCTTGGAACACATCCTCTGAGAGAATGAGCAGGGAAAAGGGGTGCATTTGATTCAATATGTTGATGACCTCTTGATAGCCGGACAGGAGGAAGAGACGGTCCACCGAGAGAGCATTAGACTGTTAAATTTCTTAAGCCTAAAGGGGTTGAAAGTTTCCCGATCTAAATTACAGTTTGTAGAACAAGAGGTTAATATTTAGGACATTGGCTGAGCTCAGGGACAAAAAGAATAGCTCCTGAGCGAGTGAATGGGATATTAGCAATGCCCCCCCCGAAAAACAAGTTCACCAGTTATTAGGCTTAATGGGGTACTGCAGACAATGGATTGAGGATTACAGCAACAAAGTTAAGTTTTTGTATGCCAAACTAAGTCAAGATGGACTGTTGAAATGGTCACAGGAGGATGAACAACAACTAGAGAAATTAAAAGAAGATTTGACCAATGCACCAGTGCTGAGCTTGCCAGATTTGAAAAGACCATATTACTTGTTTGTAAGCACTGACGGGGGAGTGGCATTTGGAGTATTAGCACAGGACTGGGCGGGGAAGAAGAAGCCAATAGGGTATTTATCCAAACTTTTAGATCCAGTAAGCCGTGGATGGCCAACTTGTTTACAGGCTATAGTGGCAGCTGCCCTGCTTGTGGAAGTAGCACACAAAATAACATTTGGGGGTGAATTGAAAGTTTTGTCACCCCATAATATTCAGGGAATTTTGCAACAAAAAGCTGATAAATGGATTACTGACTCCAGGCTATTAAAATATGAGGGGATTTTGATTTCCTCACCAAAGTTAACCCTAGAAAGCACTACATTACAGAACCCTGCCCAATTCCTGTATGGGGAACCAGGAGAAGAAAAGTTAATACATAATTGTCTCCATACTATTGAAGAACAGACAAAGATAAGGCCAGACTTGGAGGAGGAGGAATTAGAAGATGGGGAGAAACTGTTTGTGGATGGGTCCTCGGGTAATCGAAGGGAAAAGAAAATCAGGATATGCAGTGATCAGGGGAAGGGATCTTAACATGATAGGATCAGGACCTTTGAACAATGCATGGTCAGCGCAAGCGTGTGAACTCTATGCAGTACTTCGGGCATTGTGCTTGCTAAAAGGAAGGGTAGGAACGATATGCACAGACTCGAAGTATGCATATGGGGTAGTCCACACCTTTGGAAAAATTTGGGAGGAACAGGGCCTCATGAACTCCCAAGGAAAGGACTTAATACACCAGGACCTGATAACACAAGTCCTTCGTGCCCTAAGGGGTCCCAGCCAAATAGCAGTGGTACATTTGAAAGGCCACCAGAAAGGCCTGGATTTTCGGCATCAAGGTAATAATGCTGCAGATCAAGAGGCTAGAAAAGCAGCCTTAATGACTTTAGGGGCACAGGACTCCCTGATGCACAGGAAAAAATGCTTCACCTGTGGGAATAACCTTTATGAACCTCCTTGTTATGCTTGCTGGAAAGATCGGGGCTCAGATGGGGTAAAGTGTGCTTGTGATAATCCCAGAGCAAGACACTGTTTTCATCATGGGGAGGTGTTTCACCTTCTCAGCTTCACCACTCAAGAAGAGGAGAAGCTGCATAAAATGGGGGTGGAGAAAAATGAAATGGGAAAGTGGACACTACCTGATGGAAGAGAGGTTCTTCCAAAATCTTTAGCCTTGGATACGTTACAAAGGATTCATGATACAACACATTGGGGGACCCAAGCCTTGGTTGACCAATTTGCTATCAAATACATTTGTATTGGGGTATACAACTTAGCGAAGCAAATAGTAAATGATTGTTTAGTGTGCCAAAAAGTCAATAGGAGTCAAGTAAGAGACAGACCCTTAGGGGGAAGGGAATTAGCACATGGACCTTTTGCCAGGGTTCAAATAGATTTTACTGAATTATCCAAGGTGGGCAGATATATATCTACTGATAATTGTAGACCACCTTACACACTTTGTGGAAGCATACTCAGCTGCTCGAGCAACGGCCCAAACAGTAGTAAAAGTGCTATTGGAAGAAATTATTCCAAGGTATGGAATAATCGAGGCCATTGATTCTGACAGAGGACCCCATTTTGTGTCCAGAATAGCTAAGGACACTTTGGCTGCTTTGGGAACAAATTGGGAATATCACACCCCTTGGCATCCCCAGAGTTCAGGAAGGGTAGAAAGAATGAATGGGGCAATAAAGAAACAGCTTACTAAATTAATGATTGAAACCAAATTGTCATGGGTTAAGTGCCTTCCTTTTGCGCTTTTAAATATCAGGACTCAACCCTGTACAGATACGGGAATTTCCCCATTTGAAATGTTATATGGAATGCCCTATGACCTGGAAGCTCCACAGAATCATCCCCAACTGAGGGATTCACATATACAATTGTGTATCACCCAGATGATGAATCGTAGGGAACAATTAAAGAGGAAAGGCTTGCTCATTCAGCGACCCCCATTGAACATGACAATCCATAAAATAAAACCCGGGGATTGGGTGTTGGTTAAATCGTGGAAAGAGACCTTGCTAACCCCGCAGTGGGAAGGGCCTTATCTTGTTTTACTTATCACAGAAACCTCTGTGCGAACAGCTGAAAAGGGATGGACCCACGCCAGCCAAATTAAGGGACCTGTAAGGAATCAACAGCGGTAAGTAGCTAGCCCACCCGGAGACCTGAAGTTAAGACTCCAGAAAACGTAAATGAACACTTTCAAACTTGAATATGTTGGGGACCTGACAACAACTGAGGATGGATATGTAAATATTACACACGTCCGAGTCAAATGCAGTATACCTGGCTGTAACTGTTATCCATTTGTGTGTTTTGTTTGTAAAGTGTGTCGGGAATAGTGGTGGGCTCATTGTCGGAACGGGAGACCCCCAAAAAGAGTCTGCCAGTTCTGTTGGGAGTGGGAGACAGAACTCACAGAATTGGCCTTAAAGATAAAAGAGTCACAGGGACAAATTGTCCCCGGATCAGGGGAATGGTGGAAAATATTGGTTAAGNGCATGGTCAGCGCAAGCGTGTGAACTCTATGCAGTACTTCGGGCATTGTGCTTGCTAAAAGGAAGGGTAGGAACGATATGCACAGACTCGAAGTATGCATATGGGGTAGTCCACACCTTTGGAAAAATTTGGGAGGAACAGGGCCTCATGAACTCCCAAGGAAAGGACTTAATACACCAGGACCTGATAACACAAGTCCTTCGTGCCCTAAGGGGTCCCAGCCAAATAGCAGTGGTACATTTGAAAGGCCACCAGAAAGGCCTGGATTTTCGGCATCAAGGTAATAATGCTGCAGATCAAGAGGCTAGAAAAGCAGCCTTAATGACTTTAGGGGCACAGGACTCCCTGATGCACAGGAAAAAATGCTTCACCTGTGGGAATAACCTTTATGAACCTCCTTGTTATGCTTGCTGGAAAGATCGGGGCTCAGATGGGGTAAAGTGTGCTTGTGATAATCCCAGAGCAAGACACTGTTTTCATCATGGGGAGGTGTTTCACCTTCTCAGCTTCACCACTCAAGAAGAGGAGAAGCTGCATAAAATGGGGGTGGAGAAAAATGAAATGGGAAAGTGGACACTACCTGATGGAAGAGAGGTTCTTCCAAAATCTTTAGCCTTGGATACGTTACAAAGGATTCATGATACAACACATTGGGGGACCCAAGCCTTGGTTGACCAATTTGCTATCAAATACATTTGTATTGGGGTATACAACTTAGCGAAGCAAATAGTAAATGATTGTTTAGTGTGCCAAAAAGTCAATAGGAGTCAAGTAAGAGACAGACCCTTAGGGGGAAGGGAATTAGCACATGGACCTTTTGCCAGGGTTCAAATAGATTTTACTGAATTATCCAAGGTGGGCAGATATATATCTACTGATAATTGTAGACCACCTTACACACTTTGTGGAAGCATACTCAGCTGCTCGAGCAACGGCCCAAACAGTAGTAAAAGTGCTATTGGAAGAAATTATTCCAAGGTATGGAATAATCGAGGCCATTGATTCTGACAGAGGACCCCATTTTGTGTCCAGAATAGCTAAGGACACTTTGGCTGCTTTGGGAACAAATTGGGAATATCACACCCCTTGGCATCCCCAGAGTTCAGGAAGGGTAGAAAGAATGAATGGGGCAATAAAGAAACAGCTTACTAAATTAATGATTGAAACCAAATTGTCATGGGTTAAGTGCCTTCCTTTTGCGCTTTTAAATATCAGGACTCAACCCTGTACAGATACGGGAATTTCCCCATTTGAAATGTTATATGGAATGCCCTATGACCTGGAAGCTCCACAGAATCATCCCCAACTGAGGGATTCACATATACAATTGTGTATCACCCAGATGATGAATCGTAGGGAACAATTAAAGAGGAAAGGCTTGCTCATTCAGCGACCCCCATTGAACATGACAATCCATAAAATAAAACCCGGGGATTGGGTGTTGGTTAAATCGTGGAAAGAGACCTTGCTAACCCCGCAGTGGGAAGGGCCTTATCTTGTTTTACTTATCACAGAAAC
>WAAG01036964.1:7374-55422 GCA_013390105.1 Tichodroma muraria | reverse complement strand
GGTGTGACTCGCCCCAAGTTAAAGATACTAATTGGAATTCATATACCCTGAGGTAGGCTGCTAGAACAAGCACCAGTTCTCCTGAAGAATACCCCTGCTGCCATGAAGATCACGGCTCGAGGCAACCGGGTCTATGAGCGAGGCAGAGGAGTAATAAACAGTGGAGCAATAGGCCCGATAATTGGGACTGTAAGGTGGTGTTTGCAATTCTGCCTCAAGGATGGTGATGGAGAAGCAAGGCCCTGTGACCTAGGCGACAAAGACCGTGTATTAAATTGGGGTAAGAACATGGAAGCATTTTGTATTAGAGAACACCACTTTTCCCGATACGTATTGCTAAGCGTAATATGGGTCACATTATGCTTTCCTGTCTGTGGGTCCTATGCGCACGAACCATTCAGATGGACCCTAATAAGGTGGGAGGATTCAGCAGTGGTCAAAAACGTTACCATGCCTGGGGCACCCAATTCTACAGTGCATTTAAGCTCCCATGTCCGCGCGGGGGATGGAAACACGTACAATCACCAGGTTCAGAAAATGGCCTTCTATGTATGCCCAGCCTCCAATCCAGGGAGAGGATATTGTAATCACCCCGATGAATACTATTGTGCATATTGGGGTTGTGAAACCATTGCATGAGATTGGGAGCCCCTCATTAAGGACAAATTTCTCTCTGTAAAATGGGGACCTCAGGGGTGCAATCCACCTCGACATGGATATCAAGGAACAGTGCAGGGGAGTAGTGATTGTTGGCATATAAATCTGACCGTGCTCTGGCCACAAGATCCAACATAGTTGACAGGGCAAACATGGGGAATATGGTTCTGGGAACCCGGAACCTATGGAGGGGGATTAATTCTCATTAAAAAAGAATCTATTCCAAATGACCCAGAACCAATAGGACCGAACCCGGTACTTGCAGAAGGTCGAGAGCAAACCCCAAGGCCTACTAGCGATTCTGAACTAAGTAATAATAGCCAATCAGCTGTAACAACCCCAGGAGAAAATGCGGAGGAGAACAACACCTTGTGGAATGTAATGCAAGCCAGTTACCAAATACTGAACAAAACTAACCCCCAGCTAACTGAATCCTGTTGGCTGTGTTATGGCATAAGACCACCCTTCTACGAGGCTGTAGGGATTGAATCCAAGGCAAAATGGGTAAATAGGACTAACCCAGCACAGTGTCTATGGAAAAAAGGAAAAGACCAAGTCCAAGGCCTTACCTTGGGACAAGTAACAGGAAAGGGAAGATGTATCGAAGCAATCCCACTCACCAAACACCTATGCAAGGTAATAATGCCAGTTGAAAAAGAGGCCCTGGCAGAGTGGTTAATACCAGCTGCAAACACAAAATGGGTATGCTCAAGCATCGGAGTAACACCCTGCTTGTCCCTAAAGAGTTTTAACAAAAGTAGAGACTACTGCATATAAGTAGCAATAGTTCTGAGGATTGTGTATCATTCAGATGAGTTTGTTTACAGTCACCAAATTACCCAAGAGCACCATCTCATTAGAAGAGAGCCATTCACAGCTCTCACAATAGCTACCTTCCTTAATGTCGGAGAGACTGGAGCGGCTACAGGAATAGCCTCCCTGATTAATCAACAAAAAGAGTTTAAATTACTTAGAGTGGCAGTAGATGAAGATTTGAGTAGAATAGAGAAATCAATAGATGCATTAGAGAAATCATTGAGATCATTATCAGAAGTAGTGCTTCAAAATAGACGCAGCTTGTATTTACTATTTTTGCAGCAGGGAGGGTTGTGTGCAGCGTTAAAAGAAGAGTTTTGTGTATATGGAGATCATACTGGGATAGTGCGAGATACTATGGCGGAGTTACGGAGGGGATTGGAACAACGAAGAAAAGAACGAGAGTCCCAACAAAGTTGGTACAAATCATGGTTCAATTATTCTCCATGGTTAACTACACTATTATCCACCATAGCGGGCCCCCTTATATTACTCATACTGGGGTTAACGTTTGGGCCCTTCGTTTTCAATAAGCTTATAGCCATAGTAAAAAGTTGACTGGAAGCAACCCACTTAATGCTAATGCGAGCAAAATATGAGCCAATAGACGGTAATGGAGAGATTGATGAGACCCTGATTCTAAGCCAACAAGCATTAGAGGGATTCAATGAACAAAATGATAAATAGAAAAGGGGGGATTCTGATAAATGAAAGACAGGTTTTGTTCACTGAATCCAGTATAACTCAATATGAGATGTTTATGTTACAGGAAGTGCTTTGTGGTTTGTTGCCCAGGCATTTATATGTAAATATTTGCTAACCAGTTTCATAAGTTTTCAGGAAGTACGCCAACAGCTAACCTAATATGGGCAAGTCAAGGAGAGGGTGAGAGAGGAAGACTGCAAGTCTTCATCCACGACCACCAGGAGGCAGAAAGATGACCCCCTAGCAACTGATAGGACATGCGCAGAGTACCAACGAGATTGCAACATCGCGCCATGAATACAGGAAATAGGACTGTGTATAATGTGACCTTACGGAGAGGGGGGTTGCGAGCCGTTGGCGGAGCGCATGACTCCCCGGCCGCCCAGCGCTGCTTTTGCTTTTGTTCGCTTGCTAATTCAATAAAATTTGCATTGGATTTAGACACTCGAAATTGTCCGTGTCTCAATCTATAACGGTGTTGCCAGAGAAGCACTTGACCACGAGCAGGGTTCTAGCATTGGCTCCCTGATGGATTCGGGGCAGACATGGCTTGTGCCCCATAGGGCCGAGAAGGCAAAATACAGCCTCACCCTGGTGACCAATGAGTAAAGGCTGGTTTCCATTAACACGAAGGAGCAGAGAATAAGGATGGGGAAAGGGACCCCGAAAGTTTTACTGGGGCCAAGGGACCCATGAGTGGCCTCCTCCCCACGCTGTCACAGCTGGCAGTCAGTGGTGTGACCCCGGAGAGGCACCCACCGTACAGGTCTCCAGGAGCAGTTCTGGGTCACCCATGGGATACTTGGAAAAATGTCTTGTGAATGTGCAAGAATCACAGAATCAGTTAGGTTGGGAAACACCTCTGAGGTCATTGAGTCCAAACACCACCATGTCAACTAAATGCCACTTTGCCACATCCTGAAGTCTTTCCTTAAATGCTTCCAGGGACAGTGACTCCACCACCTCTCTGGGCAGCCTGTTCCAATGTCTGATCATCCTTTCTCTGAAGAAATTCTTCCTAATGTCCAACTTAAACTTCCCCTGGTGCAAATTGAGACTATGTCCTGTTGTCCTGTCACTTGTCACTCCATAGCCCTTCTCTGGACACAATTCAGCACCTCAGTGTCTTTGTTGAAGAGTGTCCTGTGTTGGAGAATGTCTTGAAAGACGTGTGGGATGTTTAGAGGAAGGATCAAAGCTGTGAAGAGCAAGGGATTAATTGGAGAAGGGAGGGAAAAGTGTGTGGAAGGAAATGGAGAAAAAAGAGAATAAAAGAGCCTGGTAGCACACCATGGACAGTACAAATGTCTGATCATACCCTGCACATCCTATCACTACAGTCTGCCCTTTTTACTAAACTCCATTCCTGATCATTTTTCAGATTGAGGGGGCTTTCTGTTCTGTTACTGTGAGTATGAAGCCAAGTGTCTGCCACAGGAAAAGAGGCAGAGATCCATGGTGGCCATATTTCTGGGGTGCCAGGAGCTGGAGGGACCATGGTGCATGCACAGAGTGTGTCAGTGTACATGCACATGCATACACACATACTCAGCAGGCTGAGAAACTTGGGGCTGTTCAGAAAAGGTTGTGTGGAAACCTCATAGCAAATTTCCAGTGTCTGAAGGGGGCCTACAACAAAGTCAGAGAGAGATTCTGTCAGTGAGTAATAGAACAAGGAGTAATGGATACAAACTGAAAAAAGGGGAATTTAGGTTATATGTTAGGAAGAAATTCCTCACTGTCAGGGCGATGAGACCCAGAACAGGCTGCCCAGAGAAGCTGTGGCTGCCCCATCCCTGGCAGTGTTTGAGGCCAGGTTGGATGGGTCTTTGATCAACGTGGTCTAGTGGAAGGTGTCTCTGCCCATGGCAGGGGGTTGGAACAAGATGATCTTTGAGGTCCCTTTCAACTCAAACCACTCCATATATGTGTGTGAGTGCAGCTGGGAGAGCAAGGGCTCCAAGGTGCCAGAATGATCCAAGTGTCGAGGGTCTGTGTGGGTGGAGACATGCACAGGAATATCTGGACTGGGAGTGTGTATTCCCACTGCAGGTGCACACTCAGTCTTCCTTTCAGCTGGGTCTGAGGCCATGGGGCTGCAGCAGCCTCACCTCCATCAGGCTGATGAATTCCTAACCCCAAACACACACACTCTTACTTCCCTCTTTATTTTCTTTTCCTCAATTTCTTTTTTTTTTATAGTAACTTCCAGTGACTTGTCTCATACTTAATTGTAAATCCTTCTAGATGAAGACAAAGCACGAGTGAATTCTGGAGCAGTTTATGAACTTGACTGGACCTTGTGCTCTAGGGGGTTTTTTTTGTGTCTCTTCAGCAAACAAGAGATCCAGATATCTAGATACCTGAATGTAGGCACATCCTGCAGTCTGCATGTCTATCCCTGTTTTCCAGTTGACTGTATTAATAAGCTGGCATGCACATCAGTTTTAAATAAATTACAAATTACTTGATATACTTTGGGAGGCGAATTAGATTAAAAATTAAGAATTCTCTTGGCTTCCACACTGGTTTGGTTTTTTTTCTCTCTGCACAAAACATGACATTTTTCACTTGAGAGAATTTAGTTATTTGTTAATCTGTGATTGCACATTTTTCTACTGTACTGGAAATTTAAAGGCATAACTCCTTTCACATTTCATTTATTTAACTGTGCTCCTGGTTTTGCTGAAATGCTCCACACAGCTGTCCAGTGCAGTGGAAATTTGTAGGGTATTTGAAAAGTAAGAATTCATTTTATCAGCCAGATGGTAGTTAATCCTTTCCAGCAATTAACTTCAGTAATGACTGTATGAGCACTATTGGATCATAAATGTTCTGTTAGAGCCATTCCTGTCTCCAGTCTCACAGTGGGGCTGCAGCTGCCCCGTTCTGAAGGGACGTGTAGCTTCCTAAACATTTTGATATGACCACTTCAGTCTGCCTTCTTGAAGTGTTCTTGAGCAGTGAGATTTGACTTCACACTTTATTTATATTGCATTTTGCCTGCAAATACATCATTTTATGGAGTAGAAGGAGCTTTTGCTCTAAGTGTATACCCACATTTCCCCAGTTTCTGGAAAGATATTTCCATGAGGTCGCCTGGGACACTCAGAATGCCCAGCAGCTGGGACCAGCAGACCCAGCCTTCCCCAGTCCACGGCACTTTTAGGTGTGAGCCCCCGAGGCCCATGTGCCACTGCAAATACTCCAAACTCCCATGCAGACATGCCCTGTGCACACCCCCTGAAGCTGATCCTCAACATTCAGATTATCCAGGAACAGGCCCTGCCCCCCCTGCTCTCACACTGCCTGTACATTAGTACTTTCTTGGACAGCTTTCAAGAGAATGAGTTCCAAGACAAAATTTGGGTACTGTTTTAGGTATTGTGTCCTCTTGTTTCAGAAGTCAGGAGAAGTAAGACCATGTCAAGATACGTTTCTTTTGGACCAGAAAATTCCTTATCCCAGCTGTTTTCTACACTCAGACATTCTCATTCATATTTATGATAAATTTCTGGCGTGTAACACTTATTCTCCATTTCATGTTTAAAACACCATTATAGTGGACTGTAATTCATATAAATTTGAAATTAAATGACACAAAATTATTCTTGTACATTGTACAGGGGTAATTAATGGCACCAGCAAGGCTCAGACCATGTGCTGTGCCAATCAGCCAGAGAGGAACTATCAAAAACAGGCACAAGAATGGACAGGACCCAGGGAGCCACCCAAGCATTCCTCTGTAAGAAATGTTTCTGCAGAACACGTGCAGGAATTTGTATTATGACTAGATGTGGCAATTCAGAATCACAGAATCAATTAGGTTGGAAAAGACCTTAGAGACAACTGAACCCAACCTATAACCCAACATCACCAAGTCAACCACACCACAGCACCGAGTGCCACATCCAGTCTTCCCTTAAACAGCTCCAGGGACCATGATTCCACCACCTCCCTGGGCAGCATATTCCAATGTCTAACCACCCTTTCAGTGAGGAAATTCCTCCTGATGTCCAACCTAAACCTCAACAGGCACAGCTTGTGGCCATGCCCTCTTCTCCTGTTGCTGGTTGTCTGGGAGAAGAGGCTGACCTGGCTACAGCCTCCTTTCACACAGTCGTAGAGAGTGAGAAGGTCACCCTGAGCCCCCTTTTGTTCAGGCTAAACACTCTCAGCTCCCTCAGCTGTTCCTATTATGACTTGCGCTCCACACCCTTCCCCAGCTTCCTTGCTCTTCTGTTTTCATAACAGAAGAAAGACTTAGAGGCGTTATTTGATAACCTGTTGGTCTGGCAGCAATACACAGTCCACCTCACCTTTTGATTTCAAAGTCAGCTTAAAAGCCAACTAACAGGCTAGTCAGAAAATCGTATTTCTGGAAGTAATTTTGCTTCCGTTTAATTTCTTGTTTTTGAAAGTCTCCATGTCAGTAGCCAAGCTGGAGAAAAGTAGTCCCACTCTGGTTATCACAATGAAAAGGCATGGCCTCAAACAGACCTGGCAGCTTCCCTAACCTTTTGCTCTATAAATTGGATGCTAGAGGTCAGGGCCAAGGGACACTGGCAGATGACAGGTACAAAAAACTATTGCTTCTTCTCTAGTAACTCCTCCAGGCTTCATCAGAGAACATCGATCTCTGAACTACCAACCCAACCCAGAAGTATCATATTAAATACAGAACATAAAGCTATAAACAGGCAATACTGCTTACACTTATCTGCAGTATCTGAAATATCAAGAGCACAATTTTATTTTGAAAGGGTGCCATTTCATATCAGCACACAAAAGACACATCACACACAAAGGGGAAGTTCCAAAATTGAATTATTAAGTATCAGACTGTCTTACTAAACTATCATTACAAAGTGCATGCATGGTGATGGATCAAAGAGCTTTGGAGAGTGACAATACTGCCCCAGAAGAGTAATGCCGTCTAATGCATCTCAGGAACATGGCTGAGACACACTTAGGAACACACTCAGGAATGTAATATTAATAGTTGTAGTTACTGTGTAATCCTGGGAAAACTTTGAAGTTGTTTAAGGAGGTACAATAAAGACACGCCATGTTTTGTCTTTCCCAGCTGCTCCTCTTTATGGTTGTTGGGGGAGGAGACAGCTTTACCAAAATGGAGGTGAGGGAGTATGTCTTTTTGTTCCATGATTTGGCATGGCAGCATTACAGAGCACAGCAATGGCGACTGGAGAATTTGCTCTGTGTCTGGCAGCCCCTCCTGGGTCTACCAGGGGTGGCCTTGTGCAGGGAGCCACTCATCCCCAGCCCCAGGATAAGCAGAGGCACATGGTGCTGCTGGGGTAGGGTCAGAGTCATGGGCAGGAAAGGGCTCATGGAGAGCTGCCTTCTCCTGTGTCCTCTGCAGGCATTCAGCCAAGAGCACAGGCTGGGAGAGTCCTCTAAAAGCCTTAAAGAACCCCAAGCGGAGCTTCTGAAGCCTCTTGTCTCACCCTCCCTTCCCTGAGGAGTCAACAGCCAAACTGAAAGAGTGGAGAGCCTCAGCAGATCATACTGACAGTTGCTGCACTGTACATTCCTGATGCTAAAAAAAACAGTCCCCTGGAACCATCTGAAGTTTGGTGATTCTTATGGTTAGGAAAGGGTTGCTTTGCTAATCTTTCTGAATATGGACGCAGTCTTTGAGCTGGCAGGGTTTTGTCATGCTTTAAGGAATAGGTAATTCTTCTGCAAAAATAGTGCCTCATGTCAGCCCTGTCAGTGCTCTGGCCCCGACACAGTGGCACCAGTGGGTTACATTTTCAAAACGAGCCACATCCAGGCTCCCTTTAGTGGAAGAAAGCGCTCACAGTGCGCCGTGCAGCAGTGTGCCCTGGGCAGCTCCCCAAGACACCCGAGGGGAGCGGTGGGCTATTGCCTAGCTCTGAGGTGCAAGAGAGTTATTTTTGTGTTCCACCAACTCACTTTCTAATTTTTAATTGTCACCCTCATTATAGATTACTTTACATCCTGGGCTGCTGACCCATTCATGGCTCATGGTAGCTCTGTGGAAAAAGGGGTGTTGGCAGAGACCTCACTGAGACTCCTTGTGATCAGAGGCTCTTGACACAGAGGCCCAAGGTGTGGGGTTCATTGGCACTAAGGGTTAAACTGCACTTCCAAAAGGCTAACTACTTCTGTGAACCTTCCCTGAAGAGTGACAGGCAGAATCAGCCAGGAATTGTTTACCATGTGAGAGAGAGAGGAAAGGAAGAAAAAAAAAGAAGAAAAAAGAGGAAAAAAGAAGAAAAAATAGCAGCAGTGTTGGAAAGTAACACAGAGTAGGACCATATTAAGATTTTCTTTAATTATTATTTTATTTATCTTGTTTAAGGCTTAAAAGACTTTAAGATCCAGAAATTTAAAAATCAGAAGGATTCAAGATTACTGAGTGGATATTTCTCCAAGGGCAGAACCAGGATGTGCTTTGTACTAGCAGTAGATATTCATGTCCTACTTTTTTCAAACTTCACATGCTTGGAAATGATTTCAAGTGTTCTTAGATGTTTGCACTTGACATCTGCAGGTGTCATTTTTGCTGGCACATATAATTGCAGGCGCATTTTATTGTACTTAGATGCCTATATTGTTTTGTCTGGAAAATGAGCATTTTGACATCTAAATGTGCCTGCAATCAGCTATGACATAAACTCTCATATGACTCAAAAATACAGATGTATTTTTGACATAAAATTGGAAATGAAGCTGATGTCCTTTCCAAAAGTAATGCCTTCATCCTCACTTCGCTACACTGAAGATAGCAGGTTTCATGTTTTATAATAATACTAAATCTTTGTCAGCTTGTAGTTAAAATGTATTAGCAATGACATTTTAAAAATATCACCCTGATATTGCTAAACCCATTGAAAAAGCCAAGGAGATTTGAGTAAATAAAATATTTGATGAAGGTGTCAGCTGGGAAAGCTCTGTACAGTGTGGGCTCAGCAGGTGGGGCTTTGGAGTCACAACGTGGTCATACTGCCAAAAGCAATGCTGCAATTCTCTGGGTAGTTTCAGAGAAGATTTATGGCATTCTACTGGATCTATTGGTTTCAGTGTAAGGCACAGTAATATTATTTTTGCCAAGCGCTGTATTTTGATCTATTGATATTGTTACAATTTGCCCTAATGATTCATTCTTTATGGACCTAACTTCTTTCCGGGGTCCCAGGACCTCATGTGCCTGTCACCTCATGTTTCTGGGTTGCAATTGCTGGTTACCCAAGTACTGGAACACAAGTCAGTTGTGTTCCCTGGTGCAGATCCCACCAAAGGATCCCCAGACTGCCAGCACCACTGGGTTTTGGCTCTGCAAAAAAATGTCAGGCCACCAGTGGTCTGAAGACTCAGCTGCCCTGAGCTAGAGCATGTAAGACAGGTTGCAGGCTGGTTTTTAGCCAGCCAACAATAGTTCTGCAGTTCCCTATTCTTGCAGCCACAGAGGTGAGAGAAAAGACAGAACATTCCTCTTGATTCAAAACAGAGACTCCCTTGAACGGCAGGAGCTTTCCCTCCTCTGAACACAGGGCCACCAAACAAGTCTATATTCCACTATTTTAATTTTGTATTTTCATTACTTTCTAGTCATTGACTCCCCCTCCCACAGCCCTTCAGCTGCCAGTCTCCCCACCCATCACAAACCCTTTCTTTTCACATCTTTCAGTCCTGCCTGTACAGATCCATGCGTTATTCACACCAGCATTGTCCTTGTCAATCACATGAATGCTGCCTGGCATTCTTTCTGAAGAAAAACTAAAAAAACCTGCTAATTACATGGCTGTAGAACCACTCCTTATTTTCAGAATTTTTTTTTTCTTCTAAACCTTTCATTGATTCTTGCTCAATGAGAATGTCCTTGCAGTATTTTTCCTTAGCCATTAAATCAGCAAAACTCCCTGAAACATAAATGTGACTTGGTACTGAGCATTTTGGGCTTTCCTTTGCTGTCACTTCTCCTGTATTTGGCACAGAAACACACTGTATGGTGAAAAGATGCCATTTGTATCACAGTGTGAAAGAGGAAATTAAAACCCTTTCCTTACTTTCTGACTGGATCTTTATAAGGTCACCTTGTCACTGTGGTGATAGAGAACCTTTCAGCAGCACCTGTATGTCTTCACAGTTCTTGAAATAATAGTGAGCTAAATCCAGGAGAGCCTTTGATAGCAAACGATGATGGTAACTGATTTAATGTGTATAATTTACTACATAATTTTGTATTTGCTATGAATCATTGATACTAAGGCAGTGTCAGAAACACAGATGTTGTGAACTTAAAGGGACCTGCATGTTATTTCTTGGGGGTATATTATCACAGCACCATCTGTGAATTACTACTATTTATCATATAATAATTTATCATATTGTCCATGGCATGTGTACATATATATACATACACACATGTATACCTGTTTGCAATATATACATATGTGATAATGTATATGTCTTTTATGGTATATAACAAATGACATATTAAAACATATATAGTTTTATAATGGTAAAACATTCCTAGGCTTTAGAATTTATTTCTCACATGTTTTGAGAATTATCATATGATACATGGTAATTGAAACTTGTGTGGTACCAAGATAGGAAGTTAAAGCTGCAAAGAAATACCTGGAAAAAAACCTGAGGTTGTGAGCCATTGCTCTATAATATGTGATAATACTTAGGAACAGCAACACAGCACTTTTCATTTTCCCAGCTTTTAAAAAACCCTAATTAATTAACCTTTGCAACACAGTAAGTGCCCAATTAATTCTCGAATAATAGCAGATATCCAGACAGCCCAACAGGAGACACAACAGAGGGCTCCAGAGACAAGGGGATTGTGGATGGAGCTGTAGGGAATGCAGTGCTCTTGTTTGCCTGTGGTCTGACCCAGAGCATGAGCTCCCAGAGACAGCAGTGTGCAGGCAGAACAATAGGTGGTGTCCAGTTACTTCTGTTTTCACTGTATTTACATCAAGGATCATGAAGTATCCCGTGCATGTGATGCAGACAACTGATCCTGAGGCATCCAGTCACTGGCATTTTGTTGGAAGTGAGACAACTGGTATGCAAGTTACTGATAGAGAGGAGCTCTTCCACGTAGGCTGGAGATGAGTCCCACATACACTATGCCATTATCTACCTGCTTCACATTCAGAGTTACACTGCAAAAAGCCACATCTGGCTGGCTAGGAAGCAGCTGAGCCTGTGGTCAACATCTGCAAGGACCATGCTTGTACCCACATCTTCTTTGGCAAGAAGATTTGCCAGCAGCAATACGAAGAAATAGCAGACACATAAAGTACAGACAGCTTTTTACAACTGAGCAGTGCTGTTTTGCATTAAAGGTGTTGGAAGCTGTATGCAGACATGGAAATTCAGAAACCAGTCCTTGGCTGCAGCCAGAAATGCCAGCTTTTGTGACAAACTGCACGTAATACTTGGGAGACCTTCTTGGTACCTCACATGGTCTGCAACCTTTTGCAGTCAGGGATGCATGCCAGCCCTTTACTAATGACAGACATCTGCCATTTCAGACTCTTCACTCACTGTGGCAGCTGGAGAGAGAGAGGGGGAGGAAGAGAGAGGACCAGCTAGGTCCTATCTTACTCCCTCCCATCATCCTTGGAAACAGACTTGGAAATATTGGCTAAGAGCACATGTCCAGCTCACCGGGCAGAAGCACTGGGGTTGGGAGAGGACTGCCTTGCACATCTAAAGCCATCTTTGGGCCATCCATCAGAAACTGTGTAGGTGCAGTCCCTGGGTATGTTCTCTGGCACTGTTCAGTGTACCAGCACAGATGTGCCCAACATGTGTCACTCACAGACCTCGGGGGCTCAATGGCACAGCCACAGCCAGGTCCACACATGGTCCAGCCAAGCTGGTCTGGGCACTGCAGGGTGCCTGTCAATATGGGCACAGCCAAGGGATTCCTCCTGTCAGCCCAGTCTCGGTGTAAGTGCACTGGTGGAAACCAGGACACTGATTTGAACCCACAAAACCCTAATGGCTTTGGATGTGGTTACCTGTGACATGCCCTCCTCTGTCAAGGAAGGCACTGCTGATGGGCTGTGCTGTCCTAGGGGCTGGGACACAATGGTGCACTGTATCCATCCCCTCGGAGTTACCAGAGTCCAACTGCGTCATTCCAGATGCTTCAGTGTTTCTTCCTTTACCCCTTCAAGCTAGGGAGTGGCTTCTTTGTGACAGCTAGCACAGAAAATGCACTTGAGACAACCATGCTCTCTTGCTAACCCTCGAGTTCATTTATTTGTCTGCACTCTTCCCTCCCCTCCTGGGAAGCTGCTGGGCAGGAGGTGTTTCTGTGCCAGCTGCTCCCAAGCTCAGCTTGGCTGAGCCTTGAGCTGCTGCAGGAGCAGGTAAACACAGCTGAGAGAAGAGCTCCTGGCCATACCCAGGGTTAGGTGGTGGCTGCAGCATCTGGGCTCATAAATATAATAATGCTCCCTTAGGAAATCGCAGGCCATCCACCCCCCTCAAGTTTGTGATGGATCAGAGTGTGTTCCCAAGGTCTGCAGGGATGCCATCCATCACATCTGCAGCAGCAGCCCCCAAGGCAGCCAGTCATGGTCCCCGAGGGATGACGAGGTCTGTTGTGTAACACGTAAGATGGGCTTTAGAGAGGTACTCTACCAAACTGTGTGCAATTTTATTTTCTTTTAAATGAAAGCACTTCAGAATTGCACAAAGTGCTGAGGAAACATCTGATGTTAATTCTTTCTTTGTATCATCAAAATTGAGACAGGAAATTAAGCTTTGCTAGCAAATAACTGAAATACAGTCAAGATTATTGTATGTCAAATTACAACTTGCAGTAATCCTTCATGTCCACATTATGAATTCATAAAAGGAACTGCAGCATGTTTTTAATTATTAACTACCACATAATGGAGTGGGCAATACAGTATCCTAGAGGTTTTCTTTTTTTTTTTTTTTTCCATATGGGAGATCTCAATTTAAATTCTGGATATGACTACAAGTTAAAGCAAATTCTCAAATTTCAGTGTCACTTTTCTCTATTCTCACAACAAAAGCCCAGTTAAAATGAGTTCCTGCAGAAACAATCACGACAGTGCTGATTTTGTCTGTTTTCAAGTGCAGATCAACATATCCCTATGAAGGGATCTTGCACAATGGGTGCATATTAATGTCAGGAATACCACATCCCTCATCCAGAAAAAAATAAGAGGAATTCTGATGACATCATTCATCTTCCCTGTCAAATGACCAGCAATGCCTAAATAAATGGATATTTCATAACATGTATTTGTAATTAGAAACAGCTGGAGGATGAGTACAATATTTTACAGTCAACAACACTGGATTCTAGACACTTTTACTTTAAATTCTGTATGTGTTGAATACATCCCCTGCTCAATTACCTCTAAGTGAGATGGACATTGGATGAGTGTGAGTATCAGCTAAGCTAAAGTCATTTTTATGACTTGATTAGTCTAAAGGAATCTGAAAGTGAATGTAAATGATGCTCTGCTTGAGGAGAAGTTTCTGGGCTATAGGTGTGTGCAGATAGGATGTGATCAGCTGTATGGACCACGACACCTTGAGTGGAATTCTCTGAACATGTATAGCCCATTCCAGAAGACTGTCTTCAATGGAAATGAAATAGTGACAAAACAACCAATGCTGATAACTAGATAAATCTTCAGAAATATCATATCAGTGCCCCCACAGCAATCTGACCAACCCTAGAGGTTAACCAGCACCATTTGCTTTGTTTTTTGCACACTAGAAATAGGTTTTAGTAGGACATTTCCTGGAGCTTCCCTCCCCCATGGACCTGACAAAAGCAGCATGGTTAGGTGCTAAATTCTTAAGATTTAGGTAAAATATATATCAAGAGGAACTCAAATAGCAGTAGAAGTTAAAGAGAAATCCTGGTTTTACTGTGATTTCTCTTTGCTATTTCTGAGGAAGGGGTCTCCACACACTAAACTCTGTATTAAGTTTTCGGAGAACTGACACATCTCAAGGGCACAGGTGTGAATCCCTCCAGCCATTTTCACTGTAGTTTACCAAGAAGGAGTTTTCCTTAATGAATTGCTGCTTGTGAACTTGTGCTGCTCTGATATAGCCAGGGAATTATTATCCCTCTTAATGCTAATTCCTGAGGTTAAGTTTCAAGAAATTAGAAATTGTGCCCAGGATCAATTTTTTTGAAAGGTGCTTTGGTATTACAGTGTGTTGCCATCTCTTTATTCCTGTTTTCTTGCACATACTATGTTTTAGATGATCTCTGAAGCATTAGGACATGTCCTGCCCAAAAGTGTGCTCTAGTGCATAGGCAAGCCATTGGGGCTTTTGATATAGAAAATGTATTTGTTACCTAAACAGCTGAAATCTTACCCTGTGCTTTAGAATTTAGCTAGATGGGAAGAGAAACCTCTCTGTACTCAACCTGAGCTCCTCAGACCTTCTTCAATGTGGTGTTATCATGCTGTGAAGAGCACCACAGTAGGACCTAAGCCTGTGTACAATGGAAGGTGTGGGATTACAGACTTCTTTCCCCTCCATGTGTGATGAAATCCACTCAGCACACTGTTAGTTCAAACCAGAAACATATCCCAGTCCTTTCAATATAAGGAATGTCTTGTATTCCCCTCGAAGGGACCAGTAGGGTCTGAAGCTCCCATCACCAGGGCAGAGGTTAAAGAAGGAATGTGCTTCCTTTAAAATAGAGTGCTGTCAGAACTCAGAATTGAATGGTAAAACCTAACACTGGGACAAGAGAAAAAGTGGCATTGTGGTACTCCTGTGCTCACTCAGAAGGACCATCTGCTGGGAAGGGCAAAGGGAAAGGGAGGCTCTTCCACAGCACCTTTACTTGGCAGGAAAGCGGGAACCAGTAGCCACGTCCCCTTTTGACTTTTTTCTACGTTACATGCTGCTTCCTTTGATGCCACAGAAGAAGAGGAGAAACATTTCAGGACATGTCCATTTCTGTCAGAGGAAAGCCCATCCAGTTTGGCAGCTGGGAGCAATTTCTATAGGAAATACAAATTGGTGCTTTCCTGATAGAAGACAGTCAAATAAAGGAAGATATGCACAGTGCAGGGCTTATCAGCGAAGGCTGCTGTGCTTCACAGTACCAGCCACTGTTGCCGAGCTCAGAGAGGAGCAGAGTTAATTACAAAGAGTCTTCAGAGAGGTGAGATCCTCGGCAGAAAGAGAGTTTCTCCTCTTCAACCCGAATGAATCAGCTGGAGGTGCTTCTCACTGAGAGCAGACACCAGGTTCCCCTGGCAGCACTAAGACCTCTCCTGTCTGGGGGAAGCTGGGTTCGCCAGGACGAGAGCTCACTGCAGAGGGAAAGGACTGGGAAAGAACTCCGTTTGTGGGCTTTCACTTTCCCACCTGGGAAGTGAGAGGGGCATTCCATTTTCCCTGAGGTGGTGAAAACCAGAGATCAGAACAATCGGAGTTCCTTTTCGTTTAAATTAAGCATTGTTTTAACGTTAGAGGGAGTGAGAGGCTCTGCCGCATTGCTGCAGGGAGGGGAGGATCTCTGAGCAGACTGAGCAGTGGAGCTTGGTCTGATCTTGCCGGGTGCCCAGACTTTTTGTTACCTGCCTTCACCTTCTTGTCATGGAAGAGGATGTTTCTCCTGACACTGCTCTACAACTTCTCGTCTCTACTTCTGTTTGTTCCACATCCTCCCCACTGCAACCCCTTCATGAAGGATGTGCTGAGAGCTTGCCCAGCTAAATGAATCCAACAAGGAGAAGCTGCTACAAGGGGTTTTACACAGAGAGAAGCTGTGGAACTTCACCAGATGAATGGTGCAATGGTGCTTACATGGACTGCTGTTGGCAGCCTGAGCCATACACCACAGACCCTGGCACAAAACTAAATAAATATTATTATCTATAATAATAGACAAATATCTTCACTCTGAGTCCACTGGATCTTCACACATCCAGTCTGATGAAGTCGATAAAAGTATTTAATCTTTCCAGTTTAGTACAAAATTCAGCTTACTTTGCCTTGGCTCCTGATTTGTCTTGTAGGATGATACTGAGAGTAGGCAGAGGAGCTGTACTTCAGCAGAGGGGCACCATGGCTGAGCTCAGCTGTGTACAAGCATGTACAGCTCCAGTGATGTCAACTATTACACAAGTCACATCAGCAGCTGCATCCCTGTGTGACTCCAAGGAATGTCACCTCTCACATGCCTCAGCAGTGGGCTTCACCCTGCCCTCTGCAGACACTGCTATCAGAAGGGAGCTATTCAAACTCACGAGGTTTTGAGCAGGAAGACTCAAAAAGCAAGGCCAGGAGCTTTCCTCTGCCAGGCAATGTGAAGTGAAACTTATGCCCGTCAAGGATTTGAGCAGCTGGATTCCCACAGTGGCTCTGAGTGTTGGAATACTGCAAAGTAGTGCAGATGGGCAAGTCTGTCTCAGTTCACACACTTGTTTCTATCACTCAGTGCCTAGACACAACTGTGACAGAGAAGGAAATGATCTTCAGCATGAACCAAAAGTTAGGAGTGAGCAGTAATTACCCCATGGCAGACAGGGGCATCCCTCTCTAAGGCTGATCTCCCTCCATTGACACTGTTAAATAAATTACTGCCTCAATTCCTCTCAGCTCTCCTTACCCTGTGGCACTCAGGGTTATGGCCAGAACTTCACCAAGCTGAAATGTCCCCCAAGTTTGAGGGGTTTTATATTTAAAAGCTGTTTTTTACATCTCAGTTTGGCACCCAGCAGTGATAAATTCAGAAATGCTTCTGGGAAGGCAGCCAGTGCTGTCGAAACCCAAGAAAAACCAATCTTCAACAAAGAAATAAATTAAACTCTGTCACTATCTATCAATATTTGCCTCTGACTCCACACAACAATTATATGAAAAAAGGCAATTTGCTTTAAATATGGAGAAGAAGGGAACTACACACAGATACGTTTTGGAGAAAGAGAGATTTTTTACAGCACAGAGCTATTCCCAACATATATATAATCTCCTCATAATGGGCACTGCAGGAACAAACACAAATTCAGTCTTAAAGAAATATAGTACTGTCACCTTCAAAGTCTTTCCAACTATAGAAATCAACCTCTCTTTTTTTTCTGTGCTGCATTTTATACAAATTTCACACTGACTTTATAGCCTAGATAAAGGGAAAATATAGCACATGCCACTTATCTAGGCCAGCGTCACCAGTGGGGCATTGCTTAGTGAGCTGGCACAGCTGCACGCCCGTGAACAGCGTGGATTCAAGCTCTGGGAGAACAGACTCAGCCAAGCGTCCATGAGCAACTGCTGAACGTAAAGACACTACCTCTGGCTCAGGAAGTCCCTGAGCTGCACATTGCTGGAGGCTGGGCCACAGTATATTCAATTCAGGAAGGCAAAGCTGCACGTTATCTTGTTCTCACAAGCTCTTCTGGAAATCTGCTATGAAGCAGTAAAAGAGGCAGCCTGCAAGGCTGGACAGAGCTTTAGTCCGACCCAGGCTGCCCAAGCTCATGTTCCTCACAGAGATACTGCACCTGAGGAGGCGTTCACTCCTGTACCATCCATGGGATGCTGTACTTTACATATGCACCCAGCTCCTGAGGGAGACCCACTGGCTGCTCATATTTGCATGTTTAAATTACACTTACCTCATTAAAATATATATCCAAATTATTTCAAGCCTTCTTTCTTTTATGCATTTTGGATCCCTCGCCTGATTGCCAAACTGAGAAAAATACAGGAGAAGATGTGTCACCACATCTATACATTCTTCTAGTTTGTTTTGGGGTTTTTTTTGCTTCACCTGGACCTTTTTCTCATTCTTGGTGGAAGAGGGGAGTCTTGTCTAGGGTTTTTTGTTGCGGGTGTTGTTGTTTGTTTTTTTTACTTGTTGAAAACTCTGATGTTGTCTAGTTTTTCTTGTGTCCCTGTGCTCCTCGTCTGTGTCTGTCCATGGAGATGATAAAGTGTTGGGGGTCAAAGGTGCCCATAAATGGATGTTTATTTGGGCTTAACAGAAGAGGGTTTAGTCTGAAGCCCAAATGTGAGCTGTATATAAGATCTACCTCTATAGTCCTGACTGGAGCTACAGATGAACATACAGAGGAAATGGGGAGCGCAGATCCTCTTGTTTAACTCTAAACCAAACAACTTATCCTATTCCTGGAACAAATATAAATGCACCACTAGGCTTTTATATGATTTCTCCCTAGGAACCAGATATTCCTTTGATACCATTCAACACTTCAGCTGTCAGGAAAGAGAGGGATGAAAAGGGAGCTGGTAGAGGTCTCATATTTCACACCTGTAAAAGGCTCTGGCTTGCGTGAATTTCTTCCACACAGAACAACTGACAATACACAGCCTGAGGTAATCCTCATCCCCTTTCTGTATTTTGTGGCACCAGCATTTTCAGTATGATGGATTTCTGTAACACTAGTCAGCATTACATCCAGGGCTG
Source organism: Tichodroma muraria (assembly GCA_013390105.1). Classification (NCBI taxonomy): domain Eukaryota; kingdom Metazoa; phylum Chordata; class Aves; order Passeriformes; family Sittidae; genus Tichodroma; species Tichodroma muraria. Next base: position 36,779 of record WAAG01036964.1, on the reverse strand, counting down.
CTCTGTTGAGTTGAATAGTCAGGGTGAGAGTGCAGAGCCAGGTATATTACTCCTGTTCCTCCCAGCCTCCTGTTTACTGTATTATCGTGGTTAAGTGGGAAGTCTATATAAAAATAAATAATTCCTCACTGTCCAAAAATAGGTCAAGAAAACCACTGGGCGTGCATAAGAGAAAGGCAGCTTTAAAGCACTGACTAAAAGTGATGAGGCTCCAAATTCATGTGGTTGTAATTCTTGATGCAAGCAATGGTGACAGTAATTATAACCACAGTCCTTCAAAGGCAGCCAGGTCTCCAGGCTAGCCTGCCAGCACGCTCAGTCACTGGGTCTGTTTCCATGCAGGATATTTATTCAAATTTTACCATGAAAGCGCACAGTGTCCTCTGACCTGCCCACACCCCCTCCCGAGGCGAGCCTCCCTGCGGGGGGACGCCGGATCCTCTGCGCTGCAGAGGGGAATTGTTCCGTTCAAAGAATCACTGCCGGGTAGGCTTAGGGAACACAAACTGGCTCAATTCCTAATCCAGCCGCTTCCCTTTATTATCGGACTGCGTGTGTTACCCCCCGCATCAGCGAGCTGTTCAGCTGCGCTATTCCAGTCCTTCTGGAGCTGAAGGCGCAGGGCTGAGCCCCAGCAGCGCGCTGCGGGAGCGGCCCCTTAAGCAGCAGCACCGCCCACACGCCCTCCGCCCAGCAGCCGTCCCGCGGGGCCGAGGGACGCTGCTACCGCCAGCCCACGAGCAGCAGGACCCTAAGGACGGCGTGGGCGGCGCGGGGGCCGCGAGTGCTCGCCGCGGGCACGGCAGAGGCCGCGGCGGGCGCAGGCTCCGCGCACGACCCGGAGCAGAGGAGCGCCCGTCCCCAGTAGCCACAGCCGGGCGCCTCGGGCTCGCCGGGACCGGCCACCAGGAGGAGCCAGTGTAATTTATTTCCGGGCTAATGAAGGCGTCAGCTTTCAGGTCACACAATTAGTGTGAAGGGGGTGGAGCGGGGGGAGATGCTACCTGACTTGTGCCTCCTTCTCCTCGCGGGCGCCTTCCAGACAGGTTTTGTTTTAGCAGTCGCTGGTGGCTTTTTTTTTTTTTAGAACCTGCATTCTCTGAGGGCAACGCTTCCCAGCTTCCCAAACCAGGGCGCCCCAGTCCTTGGGTACAGACTGTGCTCCGGGCGTTCAGAAGTATTTGTCACTCGCAGTGATGACCATGCACAGCCAGTTCAGAGCTAGCGCTGGGAGATGAATCAAAGCCACCTAAATGAAGGTGTCTCAGCCTTTTCCTTTTTGTAGTCAAAGAAAAATTGCGTGCCTAAATCCAGGGCTTGGCTTAACCTCTTTTCCTTCATACGCTCCCAAATAAAATTAATATGAAATTGTAGTACATAAGAACTGGATGATGTTATTTTTAACAATTTGAGCGTTTTGGAGATGAGTCTTGTCGTTTTAGGGGCTACCAGAAACCACCTGAGCAGCAGAATATGAACAACAGGGACTTGCCTATTTGTAGATTCAGTCAACAGAGTATTTGGGGTCCAGTCATTCCTCTGTCTCCTTTAAACTGTTTGTTGAAGAGGGGAAAAAATGTGTAGCAGCGAAGACAATTTCCCTGCCTCCTGCTCGTTGCCAGCTAGAGTAAATTTTCTTGGCTGTGGGGAGCATCATTACAGCAGGGATGGCTCTGGTCCCCCAGCAGCACTTTTGGTGTTTGCTCTGAGCCCTGTGCTGGTGCAGTGCTCCTCTGTTAGCACACATGGGACTTCCACCACAGATCTCAGCTTTGGAGAATAATCAGGGTTTTAGCAGTTTGTTTTCAGGTTTTGAGCTCATTTGGGAAAACAACGGTGAGTAAGAGCTTGATGCAGGCTGAGTTGCATGCAAGCTGGTGAGGTGCCCACAGCTCTGGCCATGTGTGGCCTCTGGGCACCAAGGAGTGGCCAGAACTTCCTCGTCCTCATCCAGAGCCTTCAGCACTTTTTGAAACAACATGACTTAGGTATGTGCTTTATAGAGTGAGAGGTTGTGTTTATTTTTAAGTATTTCACTCTAGGAAATTTTTGGTCATTTTTCATTTTCAAAATGTGTTTTATGACACTGTGGAGTCAGCTGCAGTGATTCAAATGCTGGGGAATAAGAGAATGTATGACTCCATGGGATTATTTTTAGATGCTCTGTTACATTAATTTTTTTAAGACAAACATGCCACTTGTGGTTTAAGGAGGCCTAAACTTCAGACAGCTTAAAGCTGGGATACTGTGTGGAAAGGCTGCTGTTAGGAATCTCTTCCATATGTCTGTTACTGGAAAGCTCTCTTCTATATGTCTGCTATTGGCCACTCTTAGGAAGGATACCAAAAAGGCACTAGTGACTATTTACGTGCATTTGTGTATCAAGAAAATAATCCTATAAGGAACCTCCTGAATGACTGGACAGGCTGGTCCTCTAAAGCCTATTTTTATTGTGCTCCAATTCTCTTTAATGAGAGTTCTGCATTGGGAAATCACACAGAACCTAAATTCAAAACAGAAGTGACAAGCCACTGATCTCAAATGAGATGGCTTCCAGTAGCTGGGAAGCAGGTGGAAGCTACACCTGGAATGGTCGTAGCCTGGTTCACCATACGGGGTGGAGGGCTTGCAGAGCAGAGAAGCCTCTGACCAGAAATCTGACTAAATCCAGCATTGAATCTTAAACTGTTTTCCTGGGTCTTGATTTATGAGGAGGTGGAAAAAGAAGTTCTGTGATTAAATACAAGCAGAAGACAGATTTTGCAGAAATTGCACATTCAGCTCTTGGCTGTGTGTGGTGCCTCAGATCCCTGGGAGGAAGCAGGACTGGGAGGGGAGCAGGAACAGCCCCAGCTCTGGGCACTGGACACCTGGGGATGAGGTCAGACTGAGACCAAAACAGGACATCAGCCCTAGCACCTGCAGGCCCCCACTGCTGCTGCTGTGGCACAGGCTGGCATCCCCCATCTTTTCATAGCTGCCAGGATTTTATTAATAAAGTTGGTACATCTACTCTATTTCACAGTGGCAACTAACATTAATATATATATACATGTATATAATTATTTGTATAAATGCAATTAGATGCCTTATAAATCGGAGCAGAGGCAAGCTGAGTTATCATCTCCCTTAAAAATACTACTCTGGGGACATGTAGTAAACAGCTGGGGTCAGTCTGTGCAGTGCAAGGCTTATCCCCCAAGCATCACCTTGCGGCGTGCCCAAGAGGCAGGGAAACCTGGTGCCTGGAGCTCCATCCTGGCCCAGCCAAGAACCAGCACTGCCGTCTTTGAAGGAAAGAACAAGATTCCCTCAACTCTCAGCTGAGGGAAACCCCTGCCCTGCCCCAATCACACTATCTTAATCATATTGCCCTCTTCACCTTCTCCAATGCTGCAGAGGTTTTAATGAACTGAAGTGGTGTCAAGTGAATAGTAAATTAAATGTTTAGCTTGCTCAGGTTTAAAATATGTTAGTGTTTATTATTTGAAAGCTTTGTGCAGGAGTAATCATTAAATGAAATGAAACAGTGTGGCTTTGGTCTATTGTGCTGAGTTGCAAAAGTAGGTTTGTCCCTCTGCAAACAGTGTGTCACTCAGGGTCACTTCCCTGTATTAAAGACACCCTTATGGTGCACCTATAGGATAAGAGAGAAATCCTCCTGGTTTTACAGTGAATGGGAAAGGGAGTCTATTAGGTTGAGTCATCTTTACAAGCCCTGCTGATAGCCCTGATACAAATCTCAGCAGGGAAGTGGAGATGCTCTCTGAGATACCAAGTGACACCATTTGCTCCAGTGCCAGGACTACTCCCGTGTGACTGTGGCTACAGGGCACAGACTCACAATTTAGGTGGTTCCTGTTGCAGGCTGGTTCTGACACATGTTCCTCTGGGAATGCAGGGTTCCCCAGCGCAGCTGGCAGCTGGATGCCAGTTTTGGATATTCCTGGCAAACATTCTGGGCATGGTAGTGGCCCCTGGCCCAAAGCAGCCTGTAGTGTGCAGCTGTCAGGATCAGTGCTGGGCTCCACACACAGTCCCAGCAGAGATTTCCATGATCTGCTTCCTCCTACATGAATGCCATGATGTCCAGTCCTTGGCTGGGCTTGGTCATGCAAAGGCTCAGCAGGTGTCCAGTGCTTGGCTGAGTTGTGCTTTGCTAAGAACCACGCTCTGTTTTCTCTTAAACCACAAGTTTAAAACAAAGGCCCTTATTTGGATAATATTTTATTTGTGACCTAAGAGTTTTGGTGATGGAATATGACCATCAGGGTCTTCCTGATCCCAGCACAGAGGGGACACGGTATGGGACTGCTGTGTTTTTGACCCAGACACCTTCTTCTGCCCTGGTCCATCACTCTGGTTCCCTCAGATGTCTCATATTTACGGATATTTTTGCCATTCATCTACCAGCTAATAGAGAAGCCCGGTCTGCCTGGTCTCAACACCCACTGCCTTTGAGAAAGTGATACACAGCTTTGAGAGCTCTGCTGCAGAAGTTCTGACATTCTTAAAAATAGAATAAAGATGATATAATAATTAAAATATAATAATTTTAAATAGTCCTTTTCAACAAATTAACATTCTTTTGTTGATGGAAGATAGTTATCTTAAGTAATTATCCTGTTATCCTAGTGACAGGCTGTTGTGACCTTTATACTGCAAGTGAATTATGCAAATTGGTATTTTCATTAAACATTAAATAACTCCCTTGGGAGGAAAAAATGTTACTTACTGTATATTGGCTATTAAAGTCTAATGATATGATTTACCACAACTTTGTTTTCTACCTCCAAGGGCTCCAGAGGAGAAGGGATTAAGTCGTGGTTTGGAATTTGAGGCTTAGACATGTGTAGACAGGACAAATGAAGTAAAAACACAAAAAGCAAAACAAATACCAGTTACTTCATCCTGTGCTCCAAGTTTATGTTCTCTCTAGCAGAGCATCAGTACAACAGTAAAAGAAATGCCTGCAATCCCACACTTTGCAGCTCCCTGCGTACCTTGGAACCACCAGGTAGCCTTCCTATTAACACAGCCTACTTCTCCTCATCAACCTGTGCTCCAGACCAACTCATCAGCATCCCTCAAACTCAAACTTTGCCTTGTTGTCCTGCTTTCAGCCTTTCACATGGACCACACATGCTCCCAAAGCCAGCCTTGTGCCACTCAGGCTGCATCAGGCCCAGGAACAACAAAATGTGGGTAAGTAAATCCTACAGGAAAATCAAATTCACCTGATGCACAGAGGTGATGGGAATGCTGGAGAGCACAGTTCCTGCACAGTGGAAGTGACGAAAGCTTATTGCATTATGTCCAAAGTTATTAGGAATGAGGCCAGCAAGACAGGCTTTATGAATAAGAATTGCTCTGTTTATTTTCAGTGATACAAAATGGCCCTTGGTAACAGCACAAGCTATGTAGAAAGTGAAGCACTTTGTTAGTGGCACAGTAGAAAGGTTTAGTCCTTAAGCATTGCTACTCCCACAGATTTCTACAGCTTAAATGTCTTTTTGGAAACTTCCACCATTGCATTAAAAGTGATCTCAGTAGGAGTGCACTTTATTAAAGATAACTCAACGTCCATTCTAAGAAAAGCAAGAATGTGCAGGCTTCTGGGGAGCTCCATGAACCCCACACAGCAAGGGAGGTACATCCTGCAAGAGCTGGCTTACTCCTCTCAGCACCAATCTTGGAATGAGTGGGACTGTACTGCAGTGCTTCTTGTGAAAAATCAAAATATTAGCTCCTTGTTATTTGGTGTTTTGTGCTGAAGATAAACCGGAACACATTTCTCTGAAATGTCTCTGTTTTTACAGTCATGGCCTCATCCAAAGTGAGCGAATTGGGGTGCCCATGTATGTGTGCAATGTACATTAACACTGGAGAGTTAATTTAACTTGCTTTTCAAAGTATTAAAGTATTAACAGTCTGAACAGCAGATGCCAGTGCAATGGCTTTAGAAAGCATATTCAACAGTTATGTACTTTTATTTTGAAACAGCAAAGTTTGCTGGTCCATTAAACTACAATTAATATGTCCTTTATAAACAAATAAACACACCACAGGTATTTTAATGATTTAACACCTCTCTAGTGGGCTGTAGGAAAATGTGATTTTTTAAAATTCTGTGACAGTTACAACAACCCACCAATAACAAAGTGTATTTTAAATGTACCAGGCTGCCAGTCCAGAGGTGCCGTTTTGTGCTGCCCCTTTGGAAGACTGAGCAAAGCTGAATTCAAGGGAGAAATACTAAAGCCTTGGTCACGAAGACTGTTTATATCACAATGGGATCCAGTCTGCTTAATTTAGGGCAGCTCTTGTTGACTCTACGTCTCTGAATAATCATTACCCATATAAGTTAATCTACAATATCACTTGTTTTCCTTTTAGAGCAAATGGAAAGGGATAGCTGCTCAATGGTGATTAGGGAATTGTGTTAGGAGAAAAGGAAAATTTAATGTTCTGGTCTTTTCCCCCAGGGCAGTTTCCTCAGGTCTTGCTCAGTCTCACAGAGTGGTCCAGAGACAAGACTATTGCAGAAGAGCTCACTATCACCTTGACATTCAAGTGCCCATTTGAAGACAAAAACGAATGGAGGAGACACCATTTCCATGGGGTAATCTGTTGTGATCTCATCTGCACGCATTGTTAAAATAGTATTCATTGCTAATAAAGCATTCTTATTTTTTTTCTGTGTTGTTCTTGTCTTTGTTAGATTAAACAGATCTTAGTTTACAGTGCTTTGTTCCTCTGATAATGCTTATATTTTATAATCAAACTGATTCTCAAAGCAAGGATAAACTAAACAGATCCCCGTAAATCTCAGTGTATTGAAGTAGTTTGTGAGTCAGGACCGAATGATACAACAGAAACTCATGTACATGTCATAAAAAAAAGACAAAATTTAAAACAGAGTTTTTCCACATTTTCAGTTTATTCAGAATTAAATTTGGTTTATTACTATTATTATTACTACCACTATTACTGTTGTTTTCCTTGTTCTTCTTGTTAAACATACACAGTCAGTTTCTTGATTGATTCTATCACTCAAACTTGCAAAAGCTCATTCCAGAATAAATATATTCTAGAAAATATAATTCAGTTTGGAAATGCTAAAAAGCAGTTGTGAAATACAAAAAAAAAAGCATTTTCCAGATGAATGTTAATTCATTATATTTTCATATAATGAAATAGTATTTCAAAGAAATAAGATTGCTTTTTCCTAAATAACCTCATTTAAATTCTCTTTCAAGCAAAGCTATATTAATCCTTTGTTGTTATTATGTGTCCAAAATTCTTACTAGAGACAGAAGGTTCCCATCAGTGCTTGGCACTTTGTCACAACACAGAGTTGGTGTAAATTTAAATATGCAGAGAGGACCTTGGCAGTGGTTGCAGTGTTCTGACAGCACAGCCAAGTTTCAGGTGGTTTGATTTCCAGGGAAACTGGCTGGCTCTACCTACAGTACTCCTTCCATTTCCAGTGTATGGATCACATCTCTGTCCTTCCACGTCATGTTGTGGGAAGCTCTCTTTGGAACTTTAATTTGAAGATCAGGGCAATCGATTGCTCAGATTCAAAACAGAGAATTAATTTTAAATTTAAGTAATATTGACTTAAATGTCTACATTTCAAGCATCTTTCTGTAAACTTCTGACATTGCATTAAAAGAAATATCAATAGGAATATATTTTATTTAAGATATTCCACTGTCTGTACTGAGAAAAGCAAGGGTATTTAGGCTTCTGGGAAATACCACAAGGAAGCTACAGCAATTGCACTTGAGTAACAATTGATTTAAGTAATTTTAACTTTAGAGACCACCTTACTGTCCCTAGGGCTTATCCTTCTGTGCTCGTCCTTGTGACAGATGCTCTTCAGCACTGAGGGTCCCTTCGGTGTCTGTGCTAAAAGTGGGAGTGGGGTCCGGGCTGTGCCACCCCTGTCCTGCCACCGTGGGAGCTGCTAAAGGGTGGCTTTTCCCCACAGAGCCAGCAGGCCCGGTACCTACGCCCAGCTCCACTCTGAGTGACAGCAGAAAGAACGAGGCAAAACCCCAACAATGTGCAAATGAGCTACCGTGCACATGAGCCCGACCTGTGGCCCTGGTTAGGCAACTGCAGTTGTTGAACAAATGTAATCTGACAGCAGGGCTTTATCCCAGATCATCATTTGTGCACTGGAGCGCTTGGGTGTTTTTTTGACCTGGTGCTGGGATTCTGCAAGCTAAAGCTACCAACCACAGCCTGGCAGGGAATGATTATTTAAGGTGAACGGGCCACTGAGGATATCCTGACACCTTCTGTGCTGTAGATGAAAAAGCAAAATTGCTTCTGTTCACCCCAGGAGACATCCAGGGCTTGATTCAGTTTCCTAAAGACAATGTGTCCTGTCACTGAAGATATCCCTGGACACATGAGGTATACTCATAGAATCACAGAATGATAAGGGTTTGAAATAGACCTTAAAGATTATCTAGTCCCAAGACCCCCTGCCATGGGGGCACGACTTCATGGGCATGGACACCTCCCACTAGACCAGGATGCTCAAGGCCTTATCTAACCCTGCCTTGAACACTGGGGTTGGGACATCCACAACCTCCCTGGGCAACCCATTCATTCCATTGTCTAACCACATTTAATATCTAACCTAAATTTCTCCTCTTTCAATTTGTACCCATTACTCCTTGTCCTATTGCTACAGTTCCTGATCAAGAGTCCCTCTCCAGCTTCCCAGCAGATCTCCTTTAGATACTGGAAGGTTGCTCTGAGGTCTCCACACAATCTTCTCTTCTATAGGCTGAACAGCCCCACCTTTGTCAGCCTGTCCTCACAGGGGAGGTGCTCCAGTCCTCTTATCAACTCCATGACCCGCCTCTGGATTTATTCCAACAGTTCCATGTCCTTCTGATGTTGGGGACACCAGAATTGCTTGCAATACTCCAGGTGGGACCTCATAAAAGCAGAGTAGAAGGAGCAGAATCGCCCCCTTTAAAATGACACAGAATCTATAATAGACACAGGTCCTTCTGAAGTGACATCTGAAGAGCAGGTCAGATATGCCAGGTTATCCCAAAGGGTGTGGATTATATCCACCTGCTTGGCTGGTGAATTGTCGAACAGCCAGTTCAGCTGCATCACTCTCATTTAAATTTGCTGATGAGGGGCACGATGCAGCTGCCATCACATAAATGTGTGAAGCCATTTGAGATGCTCTGGAATAGCTGCCTTGAGTTACTGATTCAGGTGAGTGTAGGCCTTCTGTGGACTCCAGAAAAGATGATTGGAAGGGATCTCAAGAGGTCACACAGTCCAGTCTGAACATCCCAAGCCACAACTCATGGCTGCTGTCTCCTGTTTCATTAGCTGATGCCAGTGAACCTGAGAGGAAGAGCAATGAATCTCCTCCAATACCACTTCTCCCTGGAGCAATGGCATGACAGCACAACCTCCAGCAGACTGTGAAGTGCTACCTGACTCTTTTAGAACAGAGAACATTATATGTTGTCTAAACTTCCTTTTTGATGTGGTAAAAGACACTTAGCTGAGGCATAACACATACAACTATTTAAGCTATGCTTAAAAACTGTACCTACAGTAACCATAAACCTCACAAACTACTGCCCTCCCTTCAGCTTTGCCAGAAAGATTAAGGATTTATTCTGTGATATTTTCTTTCTGTACCTATTACTACCCCCTGGAGACCAATGACATGAACTCCCCATGCTGCTGGAAATCACTTAGACCGTCACAAAGAGTCAGTGCTGCACGGGCCTAAGAACATAAAACTGGCCACAGAGACCAGGTCAAGATCCAGCTGGTGCAGTATTTCACCTCTGATATGTGGCCAAAAGTGGATGCCTAGGGAAAAATTTGCTGAATGCAGAAAAATAATAAATAGCAGTATTTTCTCAGAATAAACACTCAGTCTGCCATCACTCATGGCCCAGGAACTCCCTGAGCTAGAGGAGATAATTTTGGATTTAACACTAGCACATTATTCTCTCTGGAGAGTTTACACTTAAATCCATGCACGTGTAAATAACTTTGATGCAGGCTAGTCTGAGCTGAAAAGTGTGATCTTGCAAGTCCCTGCCAAACTACTCCGAGTAATCTCTCAATCATTCCAGATGAACATTGAACCAGAGAGCACACACAGATGTTGCAGTTCAAAGCTCTAGGAAAAATACAACCAGTAGCATATTCTTTGAACCCTGCCTCATATCTACTCAATGTACATTTGTAGATATTGAGGCCAGAATGAATCTGTAGATCTGACTTGCATTATAAAAGACAGCTGTATCCAATTATTGCCCCCATTATTTGAAGTGTGGAGTGAGCTCGCAGATTAGAACCCTTTAACACAGGTTTTTATACCTGAGCTCAGTACCTAAATGTGTGCCCTAGTCATTTCCAGTGTCACCAGTGCACACTGCCAGGAGTTTGGTAGCTCTTCTGGCTCACTTTGATAGAGAGACTTTGATAGATAGATAGAGGCCTCTGCGTGGATGACATTGCCACTGCCAGGAACGGGAACCTGGCAAACCAGCCCAGCTTTTGGGGTCTTGCCCTCCGGGGTGAACTCCGTGTGACTGATTCAATCAGCTCCCAGAATGGCATCTGAAACTGCCTGAAGTTCATGTGTTTTTATGACTGGGTATTACGTCAGCCTGAAGTTTCAAACTCTACGGTTATTAACTTTGAAAGACTGCTTTCCAAAGGGTTAATGAGTCATATCACTAGCTGATAGAAATGCCAATTAACAGGGATCAGCTGTAGAATAATTAGATGCAGAATGTGAGCATTAGGTATGCACAGAAATTACAAAACCCAAGAGAATAGTGTAAAATGGCAGTTTCTAGGGACCTGAATCTCTAGAAACCTTTACTCAAATTTTCCAAATTTGGATTCCTTTCCTCCACTTACCCAACAAATAACAGTTTTCAATATAATTCAGATTACATTGTATATTTAAAAATATTTAGGTCCTTAATAAAGCATTCAATTTCACTGTACCACAGAATCACTCAACGGAAAATGATTTAATGAATACATCTGGAAAATGCATGTATTTTAGTGGCTGATAACATCTACAGTCACCTAGCAACATATTTGTGACAGTGACCTGGCAAATTGTTGAATGACATTTTTAACTGCTTAGCCACTGTGCTGAATAGGTTTTTTCTCATTTCAGTCAGATTTGGTATTAGATTGCACATATGAGAAAAAAAAAAATTGAGTATATAAATGTATTGAGTGAATATTAGAAAAGGCATCGTGATTTCGGAAAAGTATTGCTGTGATTCCAATGAAACAATGCTGAGAAGTTTTTCTTTTGCCTTGGTTGCCTAAATTGTGTCAGATATGTAGATTATCTAACTTTAACTCTTTCAAGGACACAAGAAATCTATTAAAACACAGAGTAGTTTTGAATGTATTTCCTGTGCCTTAGAAAACAATATTTATTCCTTGTATTTTAGCTGAATAATATTAGCATCAAGCATATTTGCATGTAACATGATCTATTAATAGATAACTATTAATATATCTGGATAGAGAGTGTGGCTTTTTGCATGCCTTTATGCTGCATCTCTTTAACCTCTTCATATCACGTATCGAATAAATTAAGTGATTCACTAATCCTGAAAACAGGCACATGAAAAATTCACAAGTTACCATTCCTTCCAAGAATTAGCTATAGCAGGTCTGTGACTTTCATCCCAAACACAGGCAAGTGACCTTCCATTCACATACAGCATAACTTTCAGCTTTTTATGGCCTGTGAGTTTGTCTCTTCATAGCCTCTCTACAGTGAGCTTAGCAGAAGCAGAGATAAAATTTCCATAAGCACATTGTTTCTCTGACCTGCTGACAATACACAACATCTAATGCACAGTTTCAGTTCAGCTCACAGGCAGCTGTATCACTGAACACATATGTCCACCAGCTTACTGGGGAGGGGGGGATTCAGCTCCTCCCAGACCAGCATTGGTCAGCCAACATGTGCTTTGAGGTCTACTGCCAGTAGTGATTGAACTCCCATTGACTAGAGTGAGTTCAGACACTTGTGCAGTCTTTAACAAAGAGGAAAGAATAATGAGTGCTGAATAATGCATGAATAATGGATTCATATCCCTCCCTCGGTCTCTTTTAAGTTTTATACAACATAGAGAAGGCAAATGTCCCTTCCTGGTTAATGTCTTAAAGGATTATTAAACCACAAGTTCCAGGTTGGCTCAACGCACGTTTCAACCTGCTGCCATTTGTGCATGAACATTCCTTCCTTATTGGAAAAAACCTCACCCTTGGAAAATTATGTATGAACATGGAGAGACTGCAAAGTGAAAAACTACTCACAGGACCTACTTGCTACTTAGTGGCAGTGAATGTAAAGCAGAGGTGAGTAGCTGGATGTTCTAGAAACCATTGTGAGAAATTTGGATGGACCACCCCCTCCGGAAGGATTTGGATTAAAAAAAAGTTGCTTGGGAATAGCAGGTAATTAGAATTCTTCTCTAGCAATATAATTGATTCTGTGCCTGTATTTTCTGGACTTAGGCTAAATTTTGGTTCCCATTTGTACTGCATGTAGAAAAGGTATAAATGGGGATAATTATACTGAATGTGTGCACAGGAATCAGGGCCTTGCTAAGGCACTAGATGGGCATTAGATGGGAGATTGCAGCACTCAATAAACAGGCAGCACACATTTTGGGTATATCCCAATTAATTGCTGTTACTCTACACTGTATTTCATAAACCTGCATTCATGAGTGGAAAATGCCTGTCCTGAAAGTAGTCACTGCTTAATACCCCTATCATTTTTCTTTACAACCATGCTGTTGCTGTAATGCCCATAAAATGACCTGACAATGGTTAGGCAGCTGGTGTCATCTGATTGATCCTCACTAGTCTAATTATAAGTGTCACACCAGTGTCTTCTACTTCTCTGTCATCAGCTGAGCCACAGTCTTCTTTTGTCCCTGGAACTTCTTCAGGGCAGGAACTAACTTCTGGGAAAAATATCCTGCCTTGCACAACAGGACCTTGACCTTTGACTGAAATCTCTGGATATTGCAGCTTATTGTTTGAGAACACAAACAGCCTGGGTATGCCTGGACAAAACTTTCTGGTAAGAGAAGAGAACGTAGAAAAGAGATCCTTCCTATGTGTCTGAAACCAGCCATGGTAAAAACAAACTGTAAGGATCTATGAACATGAAAGACTGTGCTGCTGCTGTTCACTGACATTTTTGGCTAAATTTATCAAAAAGACAGGAAATCTTTACCCAATAAAGTTAAAATTCACCCAGAAGTCAGGCTTATTGTCTTTCTACAAAATGAAGACATTTATGAGGAGGATATTCCAGACAATACCTCTCCAATTTTGATGTTTTCCATCTACATATCTTGACCTCTCCAGCAACACACTCGCCTACATCCTCCTGCATGCCACCTTTTCCCCCTCCAGCACTGCTCATACACTTCCAGGTGTATATTGGCCAAGGCAGCTTTTGCCCCTCCAAGTACAGAAATCACCATAAGGATTCTCTGGCATCCTCTTGCAACAACTCAATGGCTTCCAGCATTCCATCCCCCCACGGGAGGCCTGAGCTACAGCTCCTCAGGAGCACAATATCCCAGTAAGATCCTCAAAAGGATGCTGTGGTGTGCTGCCAGGAGCAAGGCAGTGTGGAGGAGCAGGCAGCTGCACACCAGGCTGCCCACACGCCATGCGGCAGGAGCACAACCTGCCTGCACATGAGAGGCTTTGCAGAAGTGACAGGTGACATCCTGCAGGGCCATGACTGAAAGGACACAGTACCAAACAACACCATAGCTAATAGCACTAATAGTACCAGTAGCACCTGTAGTAGTACCTGTAATTCCAGTCATATGTCCCAGCCAGCAGTGCTGAGCGTGGCTGCGCCCTGAGCCATTTCGAAGGCTTGGTTCCTCCCCTCTTTGCTCCTCTGGGGGAACACACAAACTGTCCTTCCTTCCAACCCTTCCTGCTTCCTAACCAGCAGCATCCCTCCCTTTCTTTAACACACAGGAGGAATCAGAGGAGCCCAAAATGGTCCTGGGTCAGGATGACTCTCAAGTCCCCACACGAGGAAGTGGAGGGGGACAGATGGTGAGCGGTTCCTCCTGTCCCCATGGCATCCTGTGGCGTGGCTTCCCATGGTGAAGCCTCCAAGAAATAAACTCTGTGTCCCAGCAAGATGAGATTAGCTGACTGCAGGGTTTGGTGAGGAAAGAACTAAACACTACCAAACTCTCAGAGATCCAGATGAATTTGCCCAGCCCAGAAAAATCTAAATCCAATCTTTTGTGAATTTTGGATCTGGAGATCAAGTCAGAGCTGTACTTCATGGCTTGGTCCCACCTTTAATATAGAGAAAAATATTTCAGCCCTTAAAGCAATTCTTTTTTGTCTTGCATGACCGCCTTTCTGATTTTAGGATTTCAGTGATGACTAAAGACATAGTTGTTACTGACTTGACCTCTCCCAGCGGAGGCATCTTCTTACCTACGTGTTTCTTTGGGAGGCAATTATTTTCTTCCTGCTTCTGAGGTTTGCAATTTTGGAGCTAGTGCTTTCTTTCAAGCTCCCACAGCCCTCTCAGGAACCTCTCCAGGTAAAAGCAAATGTTATCTCAAAGGGGTACTGAGGCTTTTATTACATCCTGACTTCACTTCTGTAATTCGTTATTTGCTGATCTGCCTGCCATTTCCTTGAGGCATTTGCAGCTCACGTTGAACTTCACTGTTGAAACCTGGATTTCTGAGCATTTTGCTTATTTCCTGAGAAAACTTCTCTGATTTCATCCTGGTAAAGTGGCAGTTTCAGGTTGAAATTAATTTTCTACTTGCCAGCTTTCAGAGGTGCTTTCCTTTTCTCATCAATTTATTTTCCTATTACTTCATTTGCAGCTTTGTCCCTTTGAGTTGCTTTTCATCTCCTTCTGTCAGAGTCAGTTTCACTGGCGAGCCTCCAGAAAACTGCCAAAGCCCCACACTCTGTGCAGGCCTGAGAGTCAAGTGCCCTCACCCGCCAGTTCAAGTCACCCAAAATGGGACTTTGTAAAGGGGGACTGACTAGGACTGGCTCCAGCTGAAGGGGACTTCAATTCTTCTGACAGGTTCTTCTTGCATTTTCCCTCCTTTCCCTTTTTGTCTGTGAGGGACACCTGTACAAAAGCCAAGCACAGGGTTTACTTGCCACATAGCTAGTAAGACAGACAAAGATACACATAATACATCATGAAAGATGTAAATGCTAAGTCCATCTAGCAAAAGCTGGAGAACCTAAGGCTCACTTGAGAAGACAATATTTGCCTAAGGATAGCTCTGTGGTTGCACACTAATATTTGCTACAAGCTAATGAGCAAAGTTTAAAAATCCCTTTAACACAGTAGGTTTCTGGGTAAGGTACATGCATAATAAGGTCAAACCCTGCTTCCAATTCCACCTCCTCTGTACAGGTCCTCTCAAACTGCAAAGGGAAAAGAGTGTATATTTTGGCTTCTCTAGAGGAATAATCAGGTGCCACAAAACTTATGTTGCTTGTCTCAGCCCCCAGCCATGCTGGGAAGGTGGATGCATTCGGTGGTGACCCTTGACTGGGAGACCCTCCCAGTCAGTGACCAAGGCTGTTCTGAAACATCTTCTACTCTGCTACTATAAGTGAATGGTGATGGAAAATCCGCCGTGCCCTACTTTTTGTGCTTGCTGAGTTCACTTCAGCAGTGCTCACAGATGATTTATCTTCTGGAAGACATTCAAACAGTCCAGCTATGGCTGCTCTCACACGTCTCCACCTGAGAAGCAGAGTAACTCCTCTGGCTTGGAGCCACACCCACCCTACCCCTGCTCAACAACATGGGGCATATGGGATTGCCAGTGCAGCTCAGGGTGGGTGTTTCCAGACTGTGGCACCAGCACTGGGCATGTATTCCAGCGTACTGAGCATGCCACAAAACCTAGACAGAGATAGTGGAAGGGAGCAGGAAATCCCAGGATGCCATTCCTTAAGCAGGCATACTCACACCATTCTTCAAAGAGGCTTGAAGGGTTTGCAGCCACTGCCCAGAAATGGGGCCCAGGGTAGTCAGACCTGCCATCTGCTCCAACTTGCTAGAATGCTATATATGAGCATTTGGAAACCACAAGAGTTTGCTTCTGACTCTACAGGCATCTGTTTCCCCAGCACAGATCAAAACCAGCGGGCATTGCCTGCGCCTCCCCGTGCAGACCCATCCGGCACTTGGCTCACGCTGGGTTTGCTGTCACACCCATGCCCTCCCTCAGGACAGCACAGCATCCACCTCTCCTGCTTCGGTTTGCCTCCACCTCCTGACAAGCCTTGCCCGCCTCTCCCTTGCAGAACCCCAGACATCTGATTTTGCTCCTCCTGTCCTTGTTGCCAGCACTGCTGAGTTCTGCTTTTTCCCATACTTGCTACACAAATAAACAGGCAACCTGACTGTGGAGACCACACTGAGCACAGACCAAAAGAACAGTGAAGGACCATGGCACACCACAAACACCTACCCTGGCATGCCCTGACAGACAAGAGAGAAGATATGCAAGATAATCATTCTGCACCAGCAGGATTCCTTAGCTGCTTTTTGTAATATTTGGTTGGTTTAGGGTAGACAGTGAAAGTCTGATTTCAAAAGCTGGCTGGATTTCATAGGAAAATACTTTCAAAATTAGGTCTTTTGAACCATGCTTTCACATTTCAATGGCTGCTGTATTGGTAGCAGCTGGAGTTAGCACCTAACTCTTGACTTGGTTTAAATAAACCAAATGCTTACTGATGAGTCTTCTTCCAGGCTTGACATGGAAGCAAAATATGACAATGAATGGTAAAAGGTATATATGAAAGCTTTGGGGACCTTGTCTGGATGACAACAAAGAGAGATTCCATTTTATTAATATTTTCCATTTTTAGCACTTAGGCATAACCTTTTAAAAATGTCTCACAAAGTCAGGAACACCTTTTCTACTGGTTTTGATGGAATTCAAGTTCAATGCATTAGCACTGGTATATCAATATCTTACAATTTGTATCAGCATTAGCATTGCTAATAATTTTACAGTGAAAGTCATGATCTATAAGAGGATTTTACATTGAACTTACTAGCAGAATATAACACTTTTAAATGATACATGACACTTTCTAGCTGATGAGAACTGAAAAGTGTGAACCCTCAGTATTTTAATGCAGAATACAAATAACAGCCCAAGGGTAATATTTTTGTATTTAACTTCTTAACTCAATTTTCGCTTATTTTGGAGTTATAAGGTACTATTTTTCAAAGCTTATATTTGGCAAGAGAGCTGATCTTTGTCATCAATTGTAATAATTATTCCAGCACAAGGAAGTCATCATTCATTAGCTCAGACTTCTTTAGCTGACTTTTACTTTTATTTTACAGATCCCTCAAACAAATAGCATTGATGCCATACCAGTAGTATCTTGAATTTTAGGCAGGTCTGCTGTTCTCTCCAGAAAAGAAGTGATTCAAGAATTCCAGCAACCTTGTCTCCAGCTCCTCTTTTCCTTTTGCTGCTAGAAGCCACTTGCATGGCAGACATCTGCACTGGTTCCTACAGCACCAGGTCATCCTTGTGTGCTCTGAGCTGGGCAAGACCCTGGAGGGGTCTGGTCCAGGCTTGGCTATCACAAAGCAGATTACTAATCCGTACTACCAACACTGAAAGAAGAAAGCAAACAAGAAGTGCAGCCTGGCAAGGAAGCCCCTTGTGATGCTGCAGTTTTTACACCTCTTTACGTACCATCTGTTGGTCAGGGCTGTGCCTGCAAGTAAAGAGCAAATTTAATTGGAATGGGCCTGGAAAAGCAGTGTGAAGGGACAGTGAAGCAGTGGTGAACACAGGAATCATGTCTTGCAGACACTTGATATCTTGTTGTGCTTCTTCATTCATTCATTCATTTCAAGGGGAATTTTTCAGATGTCTTTTCCTCCCTGCCTGCAGAGTGAACAACAGCACCGCTCCACAGCCATCTACTGAGAGTGAGGCAGATCTCACCATGGATACCCATTTAAATAGAGAAGTCACAGGACAGTTGCTATTTATGTGCCTGAATGGAACTCTATTGTGCTATTTTTTTTGCTCCAGCGAGGCAGAACAAACCCTTCTTTTTTTTTGTTTGTATGTGGTGAAAAAACATACTGGTACTGACTTTCAGATTAAAAAACTCTTAGTTGTAGTCAGTTCCTTCTCTCTTTAAGAACATCTGGGGATATAGAGACAGTCCATCTGTCCTGCTCCAACACTGAGACAAAATACCTGTGATCTTAAATACCCTTCTCATTTCCTGTCTGATTACACCTCATGCTGAAGTCCTTTCTGGTCAAGGACTGTTTCTTTTCTCCATATGCCCATATCTAGAAACACTAACAACTTTCAGGCACCAGCCAAATACAAGTTTTTGATATCATGCATGGAAATTATTTTTTTTGTTGAGGTATTGAGTCAAACCTCAGAAGACCTCAGACTTGTCTCAGAGCGCCATTGTCATCCTTAGTGTAATAACCTCTCTCTCTGCACTCTGGCTTTCTGTCTCTATTTTTAATTTGTTTTGCCACAGCGTCCTTGTCAGACACTAGGGGCTCCTTGTGCTTCTCTTGTACAAACACGTAAGCAAGCAGTAGTTATTGCTACAGTAAATTCACATACTCAGAAGAAAACGATTGCTGAGGGGGAAAAAAATTAAGGCAAAGGAAAGTTTTTAAAAAAAAAAAAAAAGATGTGTAATGCATTTTCAGTAACATCTGTGTTCTCTGCACAGCCTTGTGCACAAGCCAGTGCACGATGGCAGGCCAGTGGCTGTCCCCGTGAGCTCCCTCTGGCCACCAGGCCCGCGGTGGAGCCAGCTCGGGGCCGGCACTGCGTGTGAGGGCTCTGCCCGGCTCTGCGGAGCCACCACGCTTGCTCAGAGCAGGGCTGAAGCTCACGTTCTCACGTGCAACCCCAGCTCCACTTTAAGACCCCTCATTCTTTAAAAAAGGTTAAAGAACTTTGACAATGTTAGCATCGATCAGTTTTTTATGTATTACCTTAAAGGACTCTATGCAAAGTCTTGTCTCGGGGCACATCTTAAAGGACAATAATATTCCCCTTGCAGACCAGGAGACCTAGGAGGTGTCCACATGTGGATTGGATGTCCATGCTTCTGTTACAGTCAGTGGAGTCCAGAGACCTGCCCACTTCACCCTAAAGCAGACATCTTGGCACACCAACTAGCTGGCTAAACTCAAATGTTTAGTGCCAGCTTTGCCTCTGGTATCCAAGATATTTACACAGAATTGCCAAATATTAAACATGACCTTTCTCCCTCCCAAGTGGCAGCTGGAAGTTGGGGCCTATTACAGGATATCTCAAATGTCTCTAAATAAATAAATGTGGACAACTGAAGCAGTCGGCAGGACAGCTCTTCAGGTTTCCTGCCTATGATGGGAGTTTGGATCTGTCTCATACAGAGACATTTCATCTTTCCTGAATGTCACAAAAGAAGACAACTGTCAATTTTTTTTCCTTCACAAAGGATGGGAAGCTTGGCTCCAAGTTCCAAATCAGCTCCTCCCCAGAGCATCTTTCTTCCCAGAGGACATCATGGGGCTCACCCAGCTCTTCGTGACTTTCCATACCTCCAAGCAGTATCCAGCCTGCCTTTAGCCGATGCACTGATGTTTTTGTGCACTCTTTGAATTAATTCCACTATAATGTAAGCTGCTGAAAAGGAACGGTGTTTATCCAGAACTCAGCACCTCTCAGACTTTCTCATTACTTACATAGTGTTTATATTGCTCAGTGGTGCCAATCAGGGTAAGTATTTATTGCTGCAGGCTGTTTACTGCTCCATATCTGAATATAGCTGCTGCCCTGAAGAACTCACAATTTACTTATAAAACAAGATGCCGGGAGTTGAAAACAAGAGAGAAAATTGCTGAGCAGAAGAGGTAAGAGTGACAAAGTCAGGAGAAGCAAAATATTTTTATTTTACTCTGTTTATTTTTTATAATTATATGCTTTTCAATTAAAGCATATTTTTTCAACTAATAAAATCCCCAAACAACTAACCAAACCACACATGCTTCATTTCTCTTTTCCCCCTTCCTGTTTCTCATTGCAATTTGTTCTCATTGTGCAACCTTGTTTCTCAGTAGAAAGACTGGACTTTACATATTTTGATGCTTCCATTTAATCCTATTAAAGATTCTCTTTCATGTTTATAACTTCCATCTGCTTATATACCATTGGTTCAGGTGTCTCTCCAAGCTCAGTGCACATACAAGGTCTTTCTTTCCCTAGTGGTCTATGAAGCAAGGCAGGTCACATTCATCCATTTTGCCTCCATTCCTCTTGGCTGATTTGCCTCCAGGCTGGACCACGTGCCTTCAGGTAGGTTTCCCACTGGTTTCTCAGCAAGACCTCCTCTGGATTTCCTGGGACCATCAGTCCTGCTCTGAGTCTCAGGACATCACCCACCATTATCCTATCCATATCCAACGAATTCCAGCTCATCTCTATCTGCCATCCAACTCACTTCACAGAATCCATGGACACACTTTCTCAGATACAAGATCACTTCTACCATTCATTTAAAAAGATAATTTGTGTTATCTCTGCAGGATACCCCCCACTTAAAATTCAATTTGATAAAAATCAGAAACATATGACTGCAAGAATTACCCATATTATAGCAGACATCAAAATGTGCTGCTGCTGTGCCACATGCAGGAGAAGGGGCACTAGAAGTGCAAAAGGCATCACAGGCAGCATTAGGCTTTTTTTTTTAAAAAAAGTGTATTGAAAATCAGGGTTTTGTATTGAAAATCAGTACACACATTTGCACTGTGATCTCCTATTCAGATTCCACAGCTGTACTCTCAGAGCTCTGTCCCAGGCAGAGTTGTGAAAACTGTCCCTCTCACTGGAATCCTTCTGCTGGCTGAAAACCAGAAATGAATCCTCATGTCATGGAAAAGGGCTCTGACGGAGGGAAGAGGATTCATAGGGCTGTATTGAATAGATCATCTTGACAATTTCTAGGATTCAGCAGCATGGAGTAATTTTTTTGCAGGCCTCCAAAGACTAGTTGTCTTCTTTGACTGAGGGAAAGAGGTGCAAAGAACAATCAGGCATGACTTTACAGAATATCAGCACCTTATGGTCTTCTCTTGTGGAAATCTTGCTTTTTTCCCTGAGGGCCTGCCTGCTTTTGCAGAGCACAAGAGATACATCAAAAAACCTGATGAGGGTGGGTATGTATTACACTGTATCCATAAATTACGGCCATAAAATAACTGGAGACAGGACAGCAGAATTTCTTTAACACAGATAAACTCCCAGTAGCTATGATGTACAGCAATTCCCAAGTATTTACAAGCTTAGCTCGCCAAGTGCAAGACTGAAAGCCACTCTGTCCTGCCACAGGTGGCAAGGGTAGGGATCTTCTTAAAGCAGCTCAGAGACAACCAGCTCTTCTCTGTCCCTTTTTTGCTCCTTTCCTTAGAATTAGAAAGGAGAAACCTTCTTTCCCTAAGAAAGTTCCTTAGGGAACCTGGTGTCAGAGAGCAGACAGAGGCTAGCGGGCGTCTCTGAAATGCCCCCAAAAAATCTATCTTGAAATATATGTACAAGTATAGGTATAATTCACCATAAAATTGTTTAATTATTTTTAAAGTATTCAAGAATTATCTGAGCTTTTCAGGACTGGATGTTATCAATCCTCAGTGACTACAGACCCTGTTTTCATGTGATTCTTATTTGTAATGCACAAGTTGTTAGTTTTTTCATTTATACAGCAGAGTAGAGATGATCCACAAGAGAACTATCCTTTAAACATTGCAGCATGGGAATAATGACACCCTTTTTTTTGATTTATCTAATAACCACCTTGAGCCCTGCAACTTCAGAAGCAGTAAGCCCATAATTCAAAAGGATATGTGAAAAGAAACAAACCAAGAAGTCCTTCAGTCCTCCCTGATGAATACAACAGCCAGAGTTTTCCTGCCACCTTTGCTGCTATCTTCCCTAATCACACCTTCTAGCAAAAGTACTTCTTGCATCACTAAGGAAGATGTAACCTCCTAATCCAGCATAAGGTATAAAACTCTCAAAAGATCCCTTTTGTTGGGTATGTTTCATTATAAGCAGTAGATTAGCTCAGTTCTCAATGCTGTGTAAGAAGCCAATCAAGGCCAGGACAATATCTTGGGGGACACAGAAATGAAGTGTCAGGCACTGTACATCCAGTACTTGGCAAAAGGATACACGGTCTCCTTGCCTGCACCGCGCGCTTTCAGTGCATCTGAGGAAGCGTTGCACCGCCACCAGAGACAATTTGCAACTCCACTGCTCTTGGCATGGCCTGGGAAGTCCTTTCCCAGCTACACCAGCTGCTGGTGGTCTCAAAGGACTAGAGAGCACCTGGGAATCACTAGCACTGGAAGGAGTTTTGGGTAGACTCCTTTCTATCTGAGTCACAGTGACCTTAAAAAGCAACAAGTGTTAAATTACTGCAGCCAGCTATGCTCTTAGGAAGTCCTGGTGGAAAGGACTATCCAGCATTTTGACATAACAGCATCTCTCAGACCGTACAACTAGACCACAGAGGTTCAAACTATTTTTTAAACAAATAACAATCACTGGTTTATGGCATTTGAAACACTAAAATGGGCCTGAATTTCATCTACTTACCAGTCTCCATCAAGTTTTTTATTATAAAACTGAAACTTTTGCCACTTCCCTCTACATAACCTGTCTTGTATCCAATACAGAGATGAAATAGCAGCCTGCAGCAGTTTTCTTTTGCGGTGTCACAATAAATTTACGCCCTTGGCATCCCACTGTTGAACATATAGTGAAACAGAGGAAGGAGAACCTGAGGCTTCCCAGTTAAAGCAACATCACTCGGATCACACAGGCTACACAAGAAATTTGGAGAGCATTTCTGTGTTACAGAGAGATATCTGATGCAGAGCTAAAGTGGAAAACCACATTTCTCCAAGTAAATTAAAAATTTAGGAGAGTTCTGTGATTTATATTGTGCTTTATGTTAATGCCATTATATTTAGTGATATGACTGATGCTAGATTTAGGGAAAAGTGTTGCTTTAGAAACAATTCTTTGTAATTAATATTTCACTTGGCCTGAATATTAATTTCAAAAAAGAGACTCTTCTTGAATTCTATGTTTGGTCTTCTTGTACATAATATTCTGCTATGATGGGAGGGTCATATTAAACAGTCTATCTGATGCCAAATTAACTAATGGCCAAACAAAATGTTAATTCCAAGCAAGGAGTATGTTTTTCCCGAAAACTGGAAACAAAGATGCCACAAATACGTTTCTATAGAGGGTATGTGCTTATTTTTCAAGTCTTGAGTATTCAAGTTACTACTTTTCAACATTTTATCCCAGCTCACTATTATGCCTTATCCAATATATTCCTTCTATAACTAGAAACGTTTTCTATTCATACCTTTGCAATTCATTCATTAGGGGTATGACAATTTCATGTAATTTTCCTCACAGACATCCAACGTAATTGAGAATGAATTAAAATTGCATCCAAATACACACACAGACAAGATACAGAAACAGAAAATCTTAAAATCTTTGAGAACACAAGCAGGAAATACAATTAAAGATGTTCATGTTTGAAATTGGAAGTTTAGGGAATAAAAATTTATGTATATATGATCCCACAGAATCTTAGTGTGGGACAGAAGTCCCACACTAAGTGGGACACACTTAGTGCATAGTCCCACACTTAGTGCACAGAATAGTGCTTAAGAGGACAGAGATGCAAAATTAGAATCATTTTTCAGAGCATATACAACTTTTGCACAGGACTTGTTACAACACAGAGCTCAAACATCTTCATGCCTTAGTTTGCCACCTGTTGATGGGGATAAATACACTCATACTTCACACAGGAGCTATAATGATATTTAAAGACTGTTGTGAAGTGTTCAGAAACAGTAGTGATGAAAATAGGTACAAAGGCAGAAAATTGCTAACATCCTTACTGCTAAGAAAATCTTAGATTCCATACCCCTTAAGAATTTTTTACTCAGCCAGAAAATGTATAAATTATACAATTTTTCATTAAGGCTTTATTAGCTTTTAAAAATGGGCCCAAGGTAAAGAAATAAATATGTCATAGATTAACAATAACTAAATCAAAGACAGAATATTGCTCAAACCCAGAATATGCAAGATCTGTTTTCAAGTCCTGACTCTGCTACAGACCTGCTACCTAGAGACAGAATAAGGCCTGTGCACCAGTCAGTTTTATGGTAGTGCAAAGTCCATGAAACAGAATGGTAATTTTCAGATTTGTGATTATGCTCAATTAACAGTAATTATTACTGTTAAACCACCTCCTGAAAATTTGCAATCAGCTGCTGTTAACAACAGTTTTAATATTTATGGAACCATCTACAGCTTAGACTTTTTTTAGAGGGT
Organism: Tichodroma muraria; assembly: GCA_013390105.1. NCBI lineage: Eukaryota > Metazoa > Chordata > Aves > Passeriformes > Sittidae > Tichodroma > Tichodroma muraria. Next base: position 12,261 of record WAAG01036964.1, on the reverse strand, counting down.
GTTCATGAAACCCCAGGTTTAACGATGGCTGGCACCCACACCACAGCCTTATTTTAAAATGGTCTCTGTCTCTTAAAGAAATCAGACTCACCTGCTGCAGGGATAAGGCCAGAGGGAAAATTTGCTGAGCGTGGGGTTGTTTGAACAGGTTCTACAGCAGCACTTTAGAAGGCTTGATATCAAACAGCAGCTGATCCAAGAAAGACACAAAGTGCACGTGTTGGTGTTGTCAACCACGTGTGGGCATTTAGCGCTGCTGTCTGGGCGTCGGGATTCCACTGCAGTCCAGCTGGATTTTGGCACTGGATATAACTAAGAAATTGTCTCACGATAGCCTTGCCACAGTGTTAAAAATGATTGTACAACTAGAAAAGAAACAGATCCAGATTATCACCTGCTTTTATCAAGACAATTCTCTATTACACGTCTGCACTTAACTGACAAAGTGAAGAGTATACCATTAAACATGAAACAAGAAGAAAACTTATACTGGAACATATCTCTGCCTACCTCATCTGAACCTGGATCATTCCTTCAGGTAGAGATGCATGGGGTAACAGGGATCATAAATCTAGCTGGTCAATAATGGACTTTCATCAGTTTACTTGATAATTAATTTTCACTTAGCTACAAATGAAGACTGAACATTTCTCTAAACTATAGGATAGCACATGGAGCTAAAACTTAGATATACCTATCTTGTATAATCTTTTGGCAGGTCATTTAGTCTCTCTTAGTTTCCCTTCCCCTTGGAAGGATTATTTAGTTTCTCCTTATCTCCTCCACGTTGACTGTTGAGATGGTCTACTTGGAACAAGGACAGTCTTTGACACAGTCATATATTTACTTGTGGCTTATGAAAGATACTGACGTAGAAATAATATATATTTAAAATGCCACTCATCAAATCCATGCAATAGAGACTGGTTACAGGATTCTATTAAAGTTTTATGACAGGAATAGCCCATTGTGTACTATCATTTAGTATCTTAGGTTTCAAAATACTTCTCTTCCTGCAAAGCTGGGTAATAGCTTCAGGAATCATAAAATATTGTTTGGCTCATAAGGTCTCACAAAATTGCAGAGTACTAAATGGTTTGTGACTTTTGGCAAGTGTTTCAGGTCAGCAGTTCTTAAATGCTAGTGATTCATGAAGCCTTATTCCATAGATCTGAAGGGTAAAATATTTTATGAGAATGTGTTTCAAAGGAGTAAAAAGAAATAAACGTAAAACAACAAACAAACAAACAAACAAATAAGAGGTAGTCCAAACCAGGAACTTACAAAGCAGAAATCTAGTTCTGTGTTAGTGGAAGTTTTTATCATACCACCCCAGTGCTTCACAAACTTCAATGAATTAATCCTCTATGCTCTTGTGAGGAAAGAAATATTATCCTTTTTATTATATTGAGAGGAAATCGTAAAAACTGTAAAGCCCAAGTGTTTCAGTACATACAGTGATTTTTGAGGGTTTGATTTTCTGACTGCTCAGTTCTAGATTTAGCTTCCAGGAATACTGCATTATTTGCAGTTCCTCTTTGTACGGAGTTATCTTCGTAAGTACACCAAAGACTTTTTTTTTTAACCCGAACTATGAATCCTAATTAAAAAATTTACAGAATCACAGAATGAAAGATTCATCAAGGTTGGAAGAGACCTTCAAGATTATCTAGTCCAGCCATCAACTCAGCACTTCCATAACCACCCTTAAACCATATCCCCAATTACCACATCCAAGCACCTCTTGAACACTTCCAAAGACTCCACCACCCTCTGGGCAGCTCGTTCCAATGCCTGACCACTCTTCCAGTGAACGCTTTTTTTTTTCCTAATATCTAAGCTGAACATCCCCTGGCACAACTAAAGGCCATTCCTTCTCATCCTTTCACCTGAGTTTTGACAGAAGAGACTGACCCCGACCTGGCTACAACCTCCTGTCAGGGCATTTCAGACAGTCCTGAGACTCCTCCAGACTAAAATATAATTTTAAGAATATATCACTAATGTACTGAGAAGTAACTTAAACAGTCCTTTCTATATCTGATTGACCACAGATCAAGGAAAAAACAATTAGTCTAATCTTGCTTGACTTTTCTGGACTAATGGTCCAATTATTCATGGACATTGCTCCTTCAGAGGTGCACTCTCTCTCCTGACTGCTGAATATGAGATGTAGAAGAAACAGGAGTAGTTTCTACTAGCACACACAGCATCCACTGTCTGCCTGTAATATTTCACTCCTATCTGGGCACACACTCCTCAGCTAGCAGGGTACCAAGGAAAACATCAAACCTCTTTAATCTCAGCAGTGTGCCATTTAAAAATGGAAGCATTTTTACAGATTAAGTTCTACATCCCACACGGTGAGAATCAGAAGGGATCCAGGCAGGTAGAAAACTCATATTACATTCCAGAAGAAGTCTTTCACCAAGTGTTGCATGCGAATACAGCTTGGGGAGACGTGAAGACTGCATGACTAAAGAGGTAAGGAATTTTGAGGCCTCTCAAGAACAAGGATATAATGGGGCTTATGAGAGTCTGAGAGTTTAAAATCAGACCTTTGTTTTTTTTTCTTTTCTTGACAAGTTCTGCAGTCTGCTGAAAAATGGTCTGGCATTAAAGAGTAGAATTATATTGAACTCCTTTATAAAATAAATTTTTAAAAAACATTAGGAATAGCAATTTTTTCACTGTTTTAGACTTTTAAGCAATCATTTATACAGTAGTTATGGGGGGACCACCTAATGGATCAGTGACACTCCCTGCACTGGTTGAGGTAGTCTGCCCTGAACACCAACTCTCAAAGCTTGTTTATTTCTTTTCCTGATCCAGCTCTATCCTATTCATCTTCCTCTGCTCAGGGCTTTTTCCTCATGACAATTCTGCAAAAGTGAAACAACTTACTATGGAAAAGATCCCATCGTTTGCCCAAGACTGAGTGCTGAGATACACTTCCCTCGAAGAACAGCAAAGTTCTGTGTCCAGGAGGGTCTGAGCTCATTCCAGGCACTGGGATATTCTTTATTGCCCCTACTAGCAAGAGATTTTTAACAATACAGTACCATCAAGAACATTAAAACTGTCACAAAAAACGTTCCAAAGGGTGCTTGGGTGTCCTTAAAATAGGTCTTCTAATTGCTGCACTATCTCTATGGAAATTTCTAGCAGATACCTGGGAGGTAGGCACATGAATCTTATCAATAAGGATTAAAAACTGGATTATCCTATGTGGATTAATTTCTGAGATGCAGATAGGCAGCAATGCATGGTACAGATAATTATTGACAACTGGTTGTAACACGATGTAGTTTTACCACACCTGAATTAGAAGACAAGCTGAGGACTGGGAGTAGTCTTGGAAGATGATCCTTTCTAGACTTTTCCCCCTAAGTCCCAAGAGGAAACCACAGGTTTTCCTTTTGCCTAATTAAGTGTAGTTAAAAATATATGATGATCTGTACTGAATAACTAGAACTGTTTGACAAGACTTGTTTGTTCTTTGGTCAAACAAAAGAACTCCTGAATCTTGTGGGGCTCACTGCAGTTTTATATAACAGAAGATTTACTCTATTCCCCAGCTTGGGAAGACCGAGAGAGCTTGAGGCTGAGAAGTTGGGAGAGTCCTACAGACAATTTATCTCTAGCAAAAGTCCCTCATGTTCCAACCAGAACATCCTGTGCTTGAACCTGCGTGCCTGCCTCTGTCTGCACTCCCTTTTCTTCCCATACACTTTGTTCAATCCAGCTTGACATTCTCCAGCCTAGGAGGAAGCAAGCACCTTACAACAAAATGCATTTGTACTTCCCAGCAGTTTCTTTGCTTGCCAAGCCTTGGCAGTGGCAGAGAGGAGCCAAACTGTGGGGACTGAAAATGGCTGTTGGAGGGAAGCACTGTGTAGATCCTGCTTAACAAAATAATCCTGCCTTCCTGCTACAGCCCTTGTGTTTCCACGATCTTTCCTCAGTCCTTTGCTTCCTCTGCCTCCTCTTCCTCCATGCAATGAATAATGTAAGGCTGGTGAGACGCTGGAACATATTTTCTCGAGAAGCTGTGGATGCTGTTTCTGGAAGTGTTAAAGGCCAGGCTGAATGGAGCTTGGAGCAACCTGGACTAGTGGAAGGTGTCCTTGCCCAGGGCAGGGGGGCTGCAACTCAATGAGCTTTAAGGTGCCTTCCAAGCCAAACCATTCTGCAATTCTATGAGACAACACTCTCCAGGCTTTCATAACGCACATGAAACACCAGGCTCTGTCTTTGAATATTTTTCTCCTAAAATTCTCCTATTTAAGTTTATCACTTCCCTTTGAGCCACAACTGCTCAGTTTTGCTGCACAGGAGCTGCTATACCAAGAGCTGGGACACTCTGCGGCAATTTTGGACAGGCAGCTGGCCCCTCCCGTTGCTGCCCTGGCAGCGTTCCAGGAGGCGACAACGTGCCCTGTGTCAACGCACAGACCTGGACGTGCTGACACACCCGCAGCCCTCGGTGAGGCCCCGCCGGACTCGGGCACTGCCCCAGGCCCCGCTCCGTCCTCTGGCCTGAAACACCGCCCGGCGCCGCCGAGCTGCCCGGGGCCAGCTGGACACTGTCCCCCGACACACGCGGAGACAGCGGTACAGGAGGCTCCACTTCCGCGACATCAGACACCACCCGCCCTTCCCTTCCGTCTCCCTCCCATTTCCTTCCTCCTCCCTTCCCCCTTCTTTTCCCTTTCCCGTCTCCTTTCCCGCCAGTTCCCGGCGGGGCTACGGCGAGTGCGAAGGGACAAAACGCCTCCGGGGAAGGGAGGGCGGCGCCGGCCCCGCCCCCGCGCGTCCCTTCGCGGCGGGTGACGTCAGGCGCCTCACGCGCCGCTCCGCGCGTCACACGCCGCGCGCGCGCCGGGG
>WAAG01036963.1:270521-285461 GCA_013390105.1 Tichodroma muraria | reverse complement strand
TGCTGGCAGAAAGGGACGAGGAGGATCAGCTCTAAGCACAGAGTTATGTGCTCTGGGGGTTGGATAGAGGGGAACATTTATTCCTCAGTGTCCAAGGGGGTGCAATATGACTCTAATTGCTTTGTCAAGTGGATGTGGGTGGGAGAGTTGCAGAGGGTGACTCAGAGGTTTGGATGACTTTCTTTAACTTCCTCCTTTAGTGTAACAAAATTTAATTCCATCAACAATTTTCCTCTTTATTTCTTTTCTTTTTTTTCCCCCTTTGCCTCCCTTTTTGTTCCATCTTATTTTTCTAGGTCCTTGCTCTCTTTCACTCTCCTCCATCTGTTCAGAATTCCTCCTAGTGCCTGATGAAACAATATTTTCCTTTCTCCCCTACTTTTGCATTTATTAATTTGAAACAGAACTAGAGAAAAAATATTCACCTCACGGATAACTGCTTTCTGGTATTTCTAGACTTTTCTGGTCTGCAAAGTTAATCAGTGCTAATGGTTTCCTTGAAGAGGTGGGAACACTGAATTTGAGTGTAATCCTTCTTCATCAATATCCTTGTTTTTTCTGTTTGATCAAAGTCAGGAAATACTGTACCATTCATGCTGTCTGCAATCCCAAGATTTCCAGCCCTGTTTCTCATATGAAGTAGTTAGGGAATATTAAAATTCTGCAGCATTTATTCAAGGGAGCACTAAGAGTTTCTTGCAAGGCACGTAGCACTAGTTAGTTGTGTTATGAATTTAAGAAGAATAAGCTACCCTGGATTTGGCAAATTCATGCTCGATTCTAAAGAAGCACTTAAAAGGATTATTGAAATTTGTCTTGTAAAACCCCCTGAAGATTTCAGCAGCTTGTGTGGGATTTTGGTTAGCATTCGTGGGACTTGGCAGGCTCAACAGCTGCACGGAAGGCCCTGTAATCCCTCAATAATGGCAAGGTGCAGCACAGGTTCCGGCGGCTCCGAGCACCATCAGCAGTTTGTGCTGGGAAATTCTCCTCTGCTGTTCTGCCTGACAACCTCCCCTCTCTCATCTTTCCCTCTAATTTGGGCCACTACGGCTTCAAGCTCTTATCCTGTGAAGCAGCCTGTTGGTTCACAGAATTCTGCAGTTGAGCAGGAATGACCCTGCAGGAGCTTAAAGCCAAACGCAGCCCAGCCTGGGTGGGCACTGGGCACCATTTGCCATCGCTGTGTCAAATGCACAGAAGGAAATGCATTTACTACAGGAGATAAACACAGCTCATGCCTTTGGGAAACCTGCTTTCAGCAGAGAGCAGACTGAATTCCTTGGGGCACTTGGAACTATGGCATTCAGAGTCATGAATGAGGCTGCTTTAGGCAGGGCAGAGCCCGGGCACTGCACTTCCTCTGGCTTTTTCTCTCTCTGCAGCTCCTCCTGTGCCCTGCAATTACCTGCCCTGTCCCACACTACCTAAACAGAGTTTTCTCTGCTAGAGTGCAGTAAATTATTTATAGGAAGAATACATTGAATAATTTTAGCCCATCTTTTTCCCCTTAGCCTGAGTATATACAGAGGGGTTGCGATTTCCTCTTTGTTACATGAACTTTCTGTCTTATAAATAATTTTTTTAATCTGTGAGTTTATCGCAGATATTAAAATTTCACTTGTCACGTTAGATGTGTTGTCATGTAGGACAGCTCTGTGATTGTACAGGGATTATACAGCATATGAGACAGCCCCAAGGAAGCCTATTGCAATTTATTGTGGGTGGAAGGGGCTCACGTAGTGCAACAGAGGGAGCCAGGGTAATACCTAAAGACAGGCAGTCCTTGTGCCAAAAATAAATCTGTGCTGTGATTAGCTGTGTGGATGTGATTTCTCAGCAAAAGTAATTCTGTGAAGATGTAAATAATGATTCTTTTAATACTGGAAGCAACTGAAATTCACTTTTTGGAAGCATTTGTGCTGGTAAGATTCAATTGCTCCATTTTATGCAGAAAACAGGCGTGAAGCAGAGAGAGGCTGAGCCAGAGCAGACTCACTGCAATTCCAAACTGGCTGCTCATTGCATGGAACTTCGGTTTATTAATTTATTTTATTTTACTTGCTTTCTCTAATAGCTGGGGTGCAGTGAGGGCCATGGCAATCTCCCCGTGCCTGCAGCCACAGCGAGCCTGATAAATGAGCAGGGATGCAAAGCAGGCTTATGGCAAAGCTACTTGAAACCCCCTTACTCTGTCACTGTTATTAATTAAGGGCATTTCTCTTTTCCTGCCGTGAAGAAAAACCTGTGTCTGTGGAGCTGCATGAACACATTCCGTTTTTCACGCTGCCACACTGTTCTTTCTTGCTGAAAACCCAGAGGTGAGCGGGTTCCTCCCCCAACCCAGGGTCTCGCACAGCAGTCGTGGAAACACCCTCGAGGGTTCGCAAAATATCGACAGGGAATTCCTGAGCATTTCCAAGCCTCTTCCAGGAGCATCCAGCCCTCCCATCTCGCACGCACACCAGCCACGTGCTCTCGCCGAGGACCCCGCCACCACTCACGAGCGTATTTAGCAAACAAGGCCTAATGACAATCACGGTCATTTAAAATTACAGAAAGGGCAGAATTTCCCCAAAGGGACTTATTTTCTGCCATGATTGAATAAAGAAGGGAGGCAGCTGCTGAGACTGGAAAAGGTCACTCAGTCACATCGGCTGATGAAGGAATCAGAGGAGCTGTCACCCCCGCCGCAGCCTCGCCTGCCAAGTGACGGAGCTGTCACCGCTGGCATCTGTCACGGCTCCCAACGCGGGCGGCCCAGGGGCAGAGCAGCGCCGCCGTCCTCTGCTGAGATCAATTGTTTGTTCAACAAATGGTGTTAGGAGACTCTGGCTTTTCTCTCCTGCAGCTCGGAAGATCAAGTTAAGCTAAATATTTGAAGCTGTACTAGGCTGGTATTGACAAAACACAGGAGCGCTTGGGCTGAAACGGAGACGGACGTGATGGGGATCAGGATGTGCCGGGGGCGTTGCAGATCGGGTTCCTCCGATGTATCTATAATTTAAGGTATTTCTGCAGGAAGGTGAAGGAGGTAACAGTAAAGATGGCTCAGCAGGGGTGTTCTGTGAGGGTTCAGGTTACGCTGGCTGCAGGTATCCTAAGGTTGTATCACTTGTGGTGGGGCAAATCCATTGTAGGTTCAGGGAGCAATTGTTTTCTCCCCTTGGTCTGCTCAGACAAGATGCTCATGTGATTTTCAGCCATTCCCGTGCTTCCCTAAAGAAGGGAAGTCCTTGATAAATTTTGGAAATGACTATTCAGAAAGAAAACTACAAATTAGCAGGTGTGCATATTCCAGTGACTTCCAGTCATACACTGACCAAATAATAGCTGTTAAAGTAATTTTTTTGTATTGTCTGCTGAATGGGGCTTGTCTCATGATCACATGTCCCTGCCAGTCCTGAGAGCTGTAGATCTTTAAACCTAAATGTTTGGCTGAGTGGCATTAAGGTCTCTCTTGCACTCACCTCTAACTTAGGCAATGATTTTTCAGAATACAGCAATATTGAATTTTCAGAATATAATGGTATAATTCCCCTCTTACTCAATACATACTGACATGTAGAGACCCATGGTTTGTTTTTGATGGGAATTTACTATGTATCACCTCTTCCTCCTTGTGGCTACCAGAATCCTGCCTTAGATGACCCATCTGCCTACACTTACCCTGCATTTGCTGCTTTTACACCCCCTATGTAATCTTCATCACTTTTTTCAGTGTGACAAACCTATCTTGTTTTTTAGGAGTAAGTCTTTCCTGAGGGATCCTGTTCAACTGGGGAAAAATTACAGAATGGTTTGGCTTGGAAGAGACTTTAAAGCCCATCTGGTTCCAGCCCTTACCATGGGCAAGGGCACCTTCCCAACTTACCCCAGGTTGCTCCAAGCCACGTCCAGCCTGGCCTTGGACACTTCCAGGGATCCAGGGACAGCCACAGTTCTCTGGGCATGCTCTGCCAGGGCTTCCCTACCCTCACAGGGAAGAATTTCTCTCCAATATCCCATCTAACCTTAAGCCAGAATGGCTTCCCATCTGCCCTCTAGGAGTGGGAAGCCATTCCCCCTTGTTGTATCACTCCATCCCTTGTCCAAAGTCTCTCTCCAGCTCTCTTTGAGCTCTTTAGGCACTGGAAGGGACTCTAAGGTCTCCCCAGAGCCTTCTCTTCTCCAGGTTGAACAATCCCACCTCTTTCAGCCTTTCCTTTATGGCAAAGGGGCTCCAGCCCTTGGAGCATCTTTGTGGCCTCCTCTGGATCACTCTGGCATGTCCATGTCCTTCTTGTGCTGAGGACACCAGAGCTGGACACGGGACTCCAGGTGGGGTCTCACAATTGCAGGATAGAGGGGGAGAATCCCCACCCTTGGCCTGCTCCTGTGCTGCTTTTGATGCTGTCCAGGCCATTTGAATGAAATGTTGGCATTGGTTTCCCTGCCATAGTGCAGTTACACTGGGGTAGCAATACCCAACATGCTCCTCTGTAGGTGATCCTTTAATCCAGATCCACACTCAGGAGGTTTGGGAACTGATTGTGGTTTATGAAAGGGCAGATGACAGGGAGCAGTGACACAGAGACAGAACTCTCACATTAGCTTTGTCAAAACATTTGCTAATTGCAGTGTGATCCCTGAAAACATACTTCTTAGGGAAAAATGAATCTAAATTCAAACCCACGCCAACCAGGGAAGAGCAGAGTCCTCTCCAGGATGTAAATTAGATTAGTAGTTGAGTGGAATTGATTCTGCTGAGACTAAATTAATCACAGTGCTTAATCACTGTAACCTTTAAACATAGCAGTCCTGACCACAGCTGTGGGTAGCACATTGTTCTTTCAGACTCCTGACCTTCCCAAGGCTCTGGGACTCTCAGGCAGAGCAGTACGAGTGGAGCAGAGTCAAAGCTGCTTCAGCCTGCCCTCCACGGTCTTCCACTGCTTAGAAAAGGGGAAAAAAAATTCATACTTTGTGGATATAAACCCGTGGCGAGCAAATGATAATGTCAGTGTCAGTCAGAACACTGTCTCCACTGTCTGTGCTGGGATAGAACAGTTCATTATTGAGGGCTGTGAAATGACCCTGGATCCACCTCCACTCACAGCTCTTCACTGGCTTAGGGGGTGCATGGTCTGGACTTCAGGCTGACGGATCAATCTTTTCCTTGTAATTCTGTAGCCTATACATGCTTCCTTTTCCTTCCTTACATTAGCAGAGTGTGAGATTTCTGGCAGAGGCCTGTTTGGCCACAGAGGGGACACTGAGACATGCACACACTCACCAAGATGAGCGCTGTAGGACACGGAGATCCCAGTGGTAGAATTTCAGATCAAGATCTATCATCAAGACAGATGATCTTGAAAACCAAACACCAGATAAAAATTACTCATGCCCCCTCAGATCAGTCTCCTGCAGATCAGCTTGTACAGGTGGTAAAAGCTAATGCACTTGCATAAGGAGAAAAGCAGAGAGGTTTTAAACATCCGCCAGCCTGTTCTCAAGAGCTGGGGGGGACTGTGAGTACAGTGTCCTTCAGGTGTTTGCTCTGTAGTGTTGATGCCAAGATCCATTCTCTAATAAAATGTGCCAAACCCCTGAGAAGTCCAAAATCATTGGCTTCTCTTGAAACCCAAGGCCTTTTCCTGCAGCTTTCAGCTGCTCCAGCCAGCTCTTGGGGTGCCAAAAGAAGCCTTCCTGTCACACAGGGAGAAGTGGGACAGGTGGGTTTTCTTTCCACAGTGTGGACAAAGCCTGAAGGGGCCAGACAGTGCTGAAGCAGCTGTGTTTGAGGATGATCCTTTTAAAATTGCATTTTTCTTCTACTTTAAAAATATTAGGGGATATTTTGCTGTGATGCTGTACAGGAATAGCATCTTCTCCATGGACATGAAGAAGACTCGAGGTGAGAGCCTACCTGTAGATGTGGTTTGTTGCTGGGATCTGTTCCCTGCTCTCATTAGCCAGCAGTCAGGCTTAGATCTATCCTCAGCTCTTCCGCTCATCTCCTTACATTTTCTCCCTCAGATTCTATCTTGAAGATGACTTTGTTTCTGTCCCCTACCATCCTTTGTATTTTCTCTTTTAATTGTTTGCCTTTTGGGGATGGATGGTGCAGCACATGAATAATGGATGAGCTGAGTTTTCCACCCAGCAAGGCTTGGGCTTGATTGATGATGGTCAGACAGTCAGAGCAGCAACTCTCTCTGTAAACAGTAGGTTGAGTTATTCTTTAAGGCTATGTCCCATCTCTACGTAAACCTTTAAAAAAAAAAAATCCCCAACGAAGCTTTAAAGATCGGTGCTGAGAGGAATTTGTCACTGCTTTTAAAGCTCATGCTTGCTGTGATTTATTTTTCTTTTTTAAATAAGGTATCCAAAAATTTCTCCACCTAAGAGACATAAAAATCCTGTTTTGCTGTAATATATTGTTTCACACACCTACTTTCCATTAATCATGAAGTATCTTTGTGACAAGAAGCTGGGTAAATTGTAGGATTCCTTGAAACCATCTTTCTTTGCTATGAATGATTAAAACAACACATCATCACCCTGAGTTAACTAAGTGTCCCTGCCCTGTTAGAAGCAGGGGGAGAGGCTGAATGCTGACAATTTGCCATTGCACTGCCATAGGAAGCACCTATTTAGACACTGAAGATGGGTTAAGTGCTGCCAGTGTGAAATAAAACAAACAAAACATTACGAGAATAATTTAAAATGTCTTTGAAAAATACTGCTCTCTCTATGTTATTTAGTTATTAATATCCATATCACAGCTGTATCCTCACAGCAAGGAATTGAAAATGTACTGTTAATGGTCACTGGAGTCAGGAAAGTCTGAAAAATTCAATGGGAGCAGGGCCTGTGAACAGGGATTTGGCTCAGGAATTTGTACACCTGGGTGGGAAAAGCTGGAAAGGATCCAATGGAAGCGTGGACTCGGGTACTGGTAACGTTATCAGCTTTGGAACGTGTTATTTTTGAAGCTGTTTGGGTTTTGTCTGTTGAGTATTGAGAGATTTGAAGTTTATCCTTTTCCACAAAGGAACATCCCATGGTTTCATGTCCAGCCTGGCACCCACTGGAATTGGTCACCTTCAGCACTGGCACTGCCAGGCCCTGCAGCAGGGGTGGGACTGTGGGGCAGAACCCCCTGGCTGCTCCCAGCCCTGCCCTACTGCTCCTCACTGAGCCCGACCTGCCAGCCGCGCTGCCGGGGCATCGCGGAAAGCAGATTTGCCACGACTGCCAAACGGAGGTGTGGCAATTCCATTTTCTACAGATTGTGTAGAGTTTTGTCAGGGAATTTTGGCTTGCAAACTGAGGCAGAAAGAAGGCACAAGCATGGGGCATGCTGGTCTCCTCCTTGCCTATGCAGAGCAGCAGTTGGCACTCCTCAGGCACACCTGAGCCTTGTGGGGGGCGTGGAGATGGCAGGCTGGAATTAAAGGGTTTGCTTTCTCCCCAGCTGCTTTCTCACCTGGGTGTCCTTTGCACCTGCCTCCTGGCACCTCAAGGAAAGGAGTCACCTTGTGGGTCAGGAGGTAATTCAGTCCCTGTTGTTTATTCACCTGAGCTCACCTCTTGGCTGGATCCAGCTGGATGCCGGTTGTGGTGCTGGTTCTGGGGTCTGGGGTGCCTGTGACCCATTTCTCTGGCTGTCACACCCCAGCAAGGGCTGCTCTGCTCCCTCCTTTGGGGAATTACTTTGATCCATGATTGTGCAATTGGCTTCCTCACAGCTTTAGCAAAGTGCCAGAGTATGGCTTGAAACCCTTTCAAGGGTTTAGGTCTTTAACAGAGATTATTCTCTTCTCCTGGATTTAATTATGCACATATATTTCAAACATAAATACATGTATATATGGTTAAACTTTTATTTTGTCATTTCCTGCAGCTGAAATTTATTGTGGATTGAAATACACAGGTTTATCTGCCTGACCTTTTGCTAATTATTAGATGGAGATAAGTGTGTATGTAAGTGACAAATTGCCTTTAATGACATTTAATCTGCACACTGACATTAATGGTGGGTTTAGCAGCCTGGTTATAGTCTTTGTTGCTGAGAGACGAAAAGAGCAAGGACTTTTATCTTAATTTGACCTTATTCAAAAGGTGTTTGTAGTAGTAGTCAATTTCTGATTAACTTAATGACCTGTTTTACACAGAAAGCAGTCAAACATTGATATATGAAAGGGCCTCGAGGTGATAGATTACAGAGGCAGCAGTGCCATTGCCAGATTCTCACTCTTAATGGATGGGGGAGAGGGAGGTGGGAAGAGGAGCAGCCCCAAACTCTCCTTGTTGATACCAGAAGGGAACATGCCACATCCAGAAAACATGGTTAGAAAAGCATCTGTTGAAGGCTGGGTGCAAAGAGCCAGTATTTGACTTTGCTGCATGCCTTTCTGTACAGTCCAGACTTGTGGAACACGGAGGTAGAGGACTGCACACCCACTGGATGGAGTGAAAGTGTCTCCACTGGAGATTACTGAGCTGAATCCATCTGGGAATTACATGGCCCCATAGCGAGGTCAGCCACGGCTTATTTCTGTGACAGCAGATCTGCACATCCTGGAGGGCAAGCACAGCACAGAGCCCAAGGTGGGCAGCTGCAGTCCTTCCCTCTCATGCCCTGTGGTACATTTTCAGAGTGATTTAAGAGGGACTTCAGAGACAAGAGCAGAGGTTATAAACTGCTTTTAGGAAAAGTAAACACCTAAGCAAATCATTCAAGAACCCATTAAATGGCTAGACAGCTCTTATAAATACAGTCCATAATGCACTTTGGAATGCTTCAGCACCTGCTGGCTCTGATGGGCTTTCCTCTGAGAGGTCCTGAAAGTTACATTTTAATGGTAAAAATTGTTCCTTGAACATCACTGAAAAAATGTGAAGATGCAGTTCAGAAGAGAGCTGGAAGGATAATGTACCTTAAGTTTGTAAACCAACTAATTATTTTATAGTTTAATGCCATTTTTTAATGCAACAGAAATGCTTTGAAAACTAAACCAAACGGAGTGGCAAATTGACACAAATGTTTAGTGAATTGAGATCAACACTTATTACATCAAGTGACAATGGAAATGCAAACAGAATGCCTTGGCATGTTGTCGTGGAGCCCTTCAGCTGCTGCCTGCCTTGGCAGGGAGGTGCTGCACAGGCAGCAGTCACTGGGCCATCACAGGGCCTCTAAAAGCACCACAGGAGCTGGAGAGCAGTGTTTGGAATTGAAGGTTTCAATTTTGGGTTTCTGGAGTCTGCAGTGTGTCTACTGTGTGTCAGCCCCATCCAGCTGGAGATGCTCCTGTCTGTCCTGGTGTCTGAACACTGTTAATAAAGGAGTGCTGTATCATTTCATAAAAGCAACCAAACACAGCTACAAACACAAACCAGCTCCAGCAGTGGGTGAGCCTGGGGTCTGCTGCTGCTTCTGAGGGATGGGAGAGGAAAGGGGAGACATTTCCAGCATGGGTCACACCATAGTTCAGGCATTTGCTGAACTCTATATTTTACCTAGTTATTCCTTTCCCCAAAAAATATAAGTTCTTTGATAATTCCCTGTGTTCCACTGTATCAAGGTGAACTTGAGTCTATGAGTAAACATTCTGAAATGTGGGAAGAGTACCAGCTCTGTGTGGGAATAGGAAACCAAGCAAAGTCCCAGAAAAACACCCCCCAAATGGATGAAGAGTCTCATAGGTGTCTTGTACGCTAAAAGGTATTTTATGGCTGTGCCTTTTACAAAAGAATTAAATTTTAAGTTGGTGCTGCCCCATCTAATTTTTGTTCTCTGTTACTGTAAAGGGGAATTCGAATACTGCACCCCAAGGGGGTAAATTGTTATCCAAGGACTGTTTTCCTTGTGTTGATGCTCAGTATTTTGAGAGCAGGGGTGGTGTCTGCAGGCCAGCACCAGTGCAATTGTGATTGCATTTCTTTGTGAGTACCTCCAATTGTTCTGGATTGCTGTCCAATCTGATCCAAGAGCAGGATGCCAAAAAAGATTATTTGGATCATTTTGAGTGAGCTTCTGTAGCACTCGGGAAGCAGGAGTTGATGTAATTAATTCCTGTTCGAGCATATCTTTAAAATAAATAAATCTGGCTTTCATTTTGAATTGCCAGTAATTGAGAAACCACTGCAGTCCTTAGGAAGTTGTTCTAGTGGTTAATTACCCTCACAGTTAAAAATTAGCATCCTATTTATAACCCAACTTTTTTTCTCACTTCTGCTTGCAGCCACTGGATTTTATCAGGCCAAGAGAGCCCATTCTTTGGGTATTGTTCCGTGTTTTCCATCATTTCCATGTCTCCTTTCACTTCCATGTAGATACAACAATGCAATAGCATTTTGTTTTGTGGGTTCTTTTTGGGTTTTTTTTTTGCCTGAGGTTGGACTACATTTGAAATGTATTCTAAGATTCTTGGATGGAAATTGCTACAATACACAAATTTCACAAAGATCCAGTAATTATCCGTTTTCCCAGTATGAGCTTCTGTACCTCCCAGTGATGTACACTCAGCAGGGTTTCTTGCATCCTTTTGTCTTCTATTAATATTGATGCTGTTTTCCTGGGACTGACAGCTGGGGGAGAGGGAAAATCCCCTCGCTGGTGGTCGAGGGTTGAGTGTGTGCCATTGCCAGCTGGGGAGCCACAGGCTCTCCCACAGTGAGGTCTGCAGGCACCGACCAAACGAGCTCCACTGTCACTCTGGTTTTACCTCCACCTCAGAAACCTTACAGGCTTGGTAGTTGTGTATTGCACAGTAGCAGCAATCGTGTTTGAGAGGGAGGAAGAGGTGTTTGTCACTACACTTTTCATAGTCTCATGCACTGGGTTGTTGTTTGGTGGCTGGCAATTACAGACTCCTGTGCTAACAAACCTGCACTGAAACTGCCCTCTTGAAGGAGGCCAGAACCAGATTCTGTGCCCCAAATGCTTTAAAAAAGCACATTTTCATCAAATTTACTCAATCTGTGTATAAAAAGTGGTGACCTAAGCAAAGGTCTGTGTGTCTGTGTTGTGCTTTTGCAGATATGGATGGTACGTGCATTCCTTAGTCTTCATGACCTTCAATTATCCAGAAATACATTGGCAGATGGACTTGAAAGCATTTGCTCCTTGCTTTCTGCCTACTTAGGAGCTCTATAGACCTCCCATAAACTGGAGGGCTGTGAGGATGAGGAGGCACTGGAGCATCTCCGTGCCCAGGAAAGGCTTAGGGAGCTGGGGCTGCTCAGCCTCAAGAGGAGCCCCAGCTGAGAGGGTCCCTCAGCCCTGGGTGTCCCTGGGTGTCCCTGGGTGTCCCTGGGTGCAGGGAGGGTCAGAGCAGGGCCCAGGCTCTGCTCCAGGGCCCAGCAGTGGCACCAGAGCCGCGGGCAGGGACTGAGCCCAGCAATTCCCCCTGCACAGGAGGCAGAACTGCCCTGGGCAGTGCCCAGCCCTGAACAGGCTGCCCAGGGAGGGGCTGGAGTGTCCCTCAGCGGGGATATTCCAGAGCCCTCCGGACACAATCCTGTGCCCTGTGCTCTGGGACGGCCCTGCCTGAGCAGGGGAGTGGCACCAGTGACCCTCTGTGGTCCCTTCCAGCCCAGCCCAGCCTGGGATTCTGTGGGGAAGGACATGTGTAAGTAAACCCCAAGCAGACACTACAGCCCTGGTGTCAGATCCAGCTGTTAGCTGAGGTTTGCTGCTGCCCCTGGGGCCTCCCAGGCTCTGGCTCCCTCCCCCTGTGCAGGGCCACCTGCAGCTGCAGGGTTTTGCCGTGGAGAGCTACAAAGCCTCTGGGCAGCAGATGACAATGGCAACTTTAGGGGCTTCTGCTGGTCATGAGGTGTATCTGGTCAGTGAGATGGACACCTCAGTTCCTGTTTGACTTCATGTTTATGTCTGTTGCAACTTAGAAAAAGCCGCAGAGATTTTTTTTTTTTCCTGTGTGTCTTCACTGGTATTTTAAATGAACATGCTTTTCCAGTGTCAGCTCCTACCACCATTGTCACTTTAGCCTTTTAAAGTACTTTTTCTTGTCACAACCTTCCTGATGAAAGTGTCTGTTGAAAAGAGGAAGTATCAGATGTGACAGAATATTCACGTTTTGAAGGTGCGTGTTGGACTTCTCTTGGCAATGACAGTTGAGACATTGCTGCAGTCAGAAAATACACACGTGTGGTCCAGCTGATATGTAGGCTTGGGGTTTTACTGTTTGCCTGTTGGAATTTCATTTGTTTTACTGACAGAGGAGGATTTGCAGCACCTGCTGCCAGGCCCTGAGCCAGAGGCCAGGGACCCTTTGGGTTCCTAGTCCTTGTTACGGCATTAGAGTCAAAAGCTGGTGCTGAGCACCCGGTGCTCACACAGCCTTGGGGTGGGTGGGGGGATTTCTCTAGGCTGCCTGGCAATCTGTGGCCAAAATCTACTTTGGTGAGTGCTGTTTGATGTGTGCTTTGAATTCCTGCTTAAGCCTTGAAAATGTGTCCATGAAACCCACAGAGCCCTGCCCGCTCTGTGACAGACAGAGCCAATTGATAGACAGAGCCAATCTTGCGTGAAATCATTTATTATAAAGTTCCTGGGTCTTTTTTTTCCCAGTTTGCCTTCATTTCCCCACCCATGAAATAAAAATACCAACCTTCCCTTTCTTCCAGGCTTTCTTATCTGTGCTAATACAAAGCTGCTCGGGGATGCTTTTGTGCCGTATGTCTTCACAGTGCTGAGCAGAGGGGGGCTGTCAGTCTCAGCTGGGGGCCTGTATTACGACTCATTCTGTAGTCATACAAATAGTGGATAATATAATAATGATGCAGAAAAGAAAGTAAATGCTCTTTATATGGAATAATTGAATATCGCTGTGACGTTGAACAGTGACTCTTAAAAGGATGGGGGGAAGTCATGCTTTTTTCTTCCTTAATTACAGTTGAACTCAAATTACTATATTTAGTTATTTCTAAAGCTCCATTGTATTTTTCTGTGTCTGAAAGAACACAATGATTTGGATACGCATGCATTTTCCTCTCCAGATGTCCTATTGCCTCTTGAATGTGGTTTTATATCTTCATATCTCCAATAATGGAAGCTTGGATTTCTGCTCCAGTAGTGTGCCAATTATGCAGGTCAATATTAAAGGAATATTATAAACGGTCTCTGTAGGCTTAGAATAGCTTTATCTCACTCTTGCCAGTACTTTGTATGAGGATAACTGTCTTAGCTTCCTTGCCTTTGTGTTTTATTTGGATTAATGGGTAACCTAGATATTTTCAAGTGCCTGTAATGCAGTCCTTTCTGTAAGAGACCGGAGAAGTTCTTGTTCTCTAGGATTGAATTCCCTGTTGAGTTTGCAGCGGTGGTGCTTTATGCACCCTTGTGGGCGAGTGAAGGGCTCAGTGTTGAAGGCAGCCCAGTGTCCTGGCTTGTGGGGTGTGCGGCCGATGCTGGCAGCTCCCGCAGAAAAGGTGAGGTGTGGAATCATCCGGCAGCTCCCTCTGCCTTGTCTGAGCTGGAGAATTCACTGCTTTCCTGCTGTTCACGCTGGGGTTTAGCTGCGCGGCAGTCACGGGGAGGGGCACGCCCTGCGATCGATGTGCCGGGACGGGGTGTCCCCACCTGGCTCCCCCGGGTGTCCCCACCTGGCTCCCCCGGGTGTCCCCACCTGGCCGCGGGCCGGGCGCTCTGCGCTCGCTGCTCGGGGGACCCGAGNTGGCTGAGGTACTTGAGAGGTACAGACTTCCCAGAATGCCTGAAACCGAGGATTCCTCCCTAATGTACAACCCTCCCTTTTAATTTTTAATTCTTACGGAATTTAGGGGTTTTCTTTCATCTTACAATGTCTAATTTCATTTATAAGCAAACCTAGAGTTTATTTGCAAAAGCAAATATCTTTTTCCATTCATCAATCAGTGGAACCCTTCCCATTGTTTCTTTTATCTCCCAGTGCTGGTTTTATCCACCAGCAGTCTCAATAAGCTGAATAAACCACAGCTTGTTTGTAAAGACAACTCCGCTATTCCTCTCATTCAAACATTTTTGGTAATTGTGGGGCTTTCCACCAGCTCTTCCCGGTGTGCCCAGGTTCCACTTCACGCTGCCTAAAGGGGAGCTGGGGCTCTGGCTGGCAAACAAGATGCTCGGGCTTCTCTTCCCTGCCTGCCTACCCAGCCTCCTTCAATTGACATCTCCCTAGCCCAGGTTCCCCGTCTGCCAAGCCTGTGTGGCATTTCTCTGCTTCAAAGCAGAGTAACACAATGTAATGGTGGCAATATATTTTAAGATCCTTGCTAACCAGCTTGTCTCACTGAGTAGTTTAATAAGCTATAAGACGTGTTTTTGTCTTGCCAGCCTCTGTCTTCTCAGAGCAAACTATATTCATATCAAAGAGTAGCTGATGTTAAAGGGTTATGTACATGAGCACCCTTCATGGGAGGCATGTAGCAGCGATAACAGAAGTATTTTGACACAAAGCCGCTGGAAAAGGGGGAACTCCTTCACACACATCTTCACTCTTATGTGCATTTCAATTTACGCGACATCAAATTGGATTAGAGTCTGTTAATTCAATTAATGACTACATTGAAAGTTTGCCTTTGCTCCTAGTGAAAACAGGAGGGCAGCTCCTAATAGTCTATGGATTTAATGACTGCAACTTTGAAGAGTGTTAAGCTAAAGTGAAGTTCAGAATGGCTTGTTAACTGGGTTTATTAGCTGTTGACCTTCCCTTTCAGCATAATAGTAGCAGCCAGACTGAAGAAAGCATTAAAGCCCTCATTAGCATTTATCTAAAGATAGGCTGCTGCCCATTCCACAGTAAATTAGCGCAATCAGCCATAAAGAGCCTGAGAAACATTTTCTTACATACCTTTAATTCTCTTTCTTGCTGCCATCTCCCCCCTTCCTTTTTTTTTTTTTTTTTTTTTTTTTTTTTTTTTTTTTTTTTTTTTTATATTTTTTGCCGT